>BEXV01000341.1:241721-257631 GCA_003118195.1 Hemicentrotus pulcherrimus | reverse complement strand
TATACTCATTGTGAAATAGCTAGTTTGCTATCAATCAATACAGGTGAATCATAGATTTAAGGTAAACTATTGAATTATTTGGCCTCCTAAAGTTCCCCTCTATTAAAAACTTCCTAAAAGTGACACGTTGCAGTTTAAGGTATTGTTGTTTTTCTGATGATCATTGTGAAATCACTACCAATCAATACAGGCGAGTCACTAGACTCGAACTAAAACCATCACATTGCAAAATAGACTTTGTTTGCCATTCATTCCCCTTCCTAATTAATGCTGCTTTCCAAGCACTAGCTAGAAGCCTAGAAATCATATTAAGATATGTTTAAAATTTAAATGATACATCTGGTATATAAAAGTCCAGATCCGAAGCATCATACTAATAAGGGTGTTTACATCTTGAGTTAAGAAATTTCACATTGGTGTGGGAAATCAAAACAATGGGTACCACTTTGCGCGCAAACTTGGGGTACTCCCTGGAAGGTTGCCAATATTTTTGTTTTGATGCAAGGACAAAGAAGATGGGTTTGTTTTCCTTTGTAGTGCTGTATCTAAGCTGTGGGTTGAAGCAATTTCAAACAAAGAATTATAGGTCATTTCACTGTCTGTAGTTAACATCAATTACAAAATGAGAATATGGGATTTATTTATAGAAATTTCAATATGCATATACATGTAACTGTGATGAAAGAATTCTTTATGGTCTGGTGCATGTTAGAGCAAAGCAAAGCAACAATAAAAAACCCTTTTTCCTGTGTATATTTTTAATGTCAGTTGTATTTTCTTATCTTACAACAACAACAAAAATCATATTTTGCAATGAGCCAACACATAATTTGGGACTCCCAAATTAGTCTATCATCTCTAGTTTAGTCATCAGTATAAAATAGTTCAAACATGACATATTCATGGTAATGAATAAGATTTTTTTGCTCATGATAAATTAATGATTTTTATCCTGTAACATTATTCTGTTTCAAATTCAAATAAATAGTCTATGTGTAGTAATGTAGGCCTGAGAATAAAATAGAAAAAAAAATTTAAAAGTGTCTTTAGTTTATGTATCTAATATACAGTGTGCAATGTGACTCATGGTTTTGATTTTGGGGCTCGTGTTTTTTAATAAACAAGTTGTTGACAAGGCAGGCACACAGCGTTGGTGATGATTTTGTTTGTATAATATTAGCATAATAGCAATACAATTATATCTTGAATCGGTGCCAATATGTCTCCCAAAATAGAATCATTGTTTGTTTTTACTTTGTTACTGTTTTTACTTTGTTACCACTTTTGAGAATCGCTATTATGCAAGATCATCTCTTATTTGAGATTCCCCATCTCATTGTTTATGTCTTTATACTTATGAAACATTTGGAAGAGAGGGGAATCCCCTTTATGATAAATCTTGTCTCATCTTGTTATTAAGCCAGCATTTAATTTATGCCTTTTCCACCCCACTTTCAGTGCTACCATAGAATCCAAGCAGAAGGAGCCAGCTGTTAATGTTTCTGCCTTCCGCTTTGACCAACAAATTGAGTCGACAAAGATGAGTGCAAACGGAAGCTTTACCCCTTCGCTCCAGAAGTACAAGAATCCCAGATGGGCCAAGAGCGGGAGAGATCTTAAGAAACTTGCGGACCAGTTTGCCTCCTCTAGGGAGAGAGATGGAGTCAGAGCAAAGGCTAGAGAGGTACATGTACTTTTTTACTTTGGAAAGTAATCGTAAAAAACCTATCAAGAAATTGATAGGAAACTTGTAAGATTGTGGATGGTGACGAAAGTCTAAAATTCCTGTGCAATAGTGGAATCAACTACAGTTATGCTCATCATTAATCAAATTTATTAGAAAACAATTTTTGTTTCTTTCTCAGGATGACAGATTATTCAAACTTCATGGATTTTTAATCTTATATTTCAGAAAAAAAATAGAAAGATATTCAACTACATTTATGACAATGTTCGATAGCAATGTTTTTAAAGCTAATTTTAGATGAATGTACTTTAAATATATGACATACATGTGAATTAAAATAAGGGAAAACCTATATGTAGAGTATGTGTACCGGTAAGAAATCAAACATCTTGTTTTAATAACACCTATACATTCATCTGTTTTATTCATTAGAATAATCCATCCATTTTTATTCTTCTAATCATGCCCAAAATGCTGTATACATGTAGTACCTTTGATGAGCTGATTGTGAATGACATCTTTGTGATATAAATGTTTTTTGTCAATAAACTAAACTCTGTACACAATATACCCACATTGGCATTGTTAATCTACTATTGGATCTTTTTTTGTTTTTCTTTCTTACAGACGGTAGGAGACAGTGAAATCTCAGCAGCCATGTTCTGGGATCTTCTATCTGAGCTTTTCTTCCAGGGTACGATCACCAGGGAGAGGATCGTCGTCCTCTTCTTCTTCTGTAGTGACGTTGCCATCTTTGCCCTCAAGAGGAACAGCATCGACTACTTCCACCGCTTCATGGTGTGGGCTCTTCAGTACATACGAAGCCGAGTCTGCACATGGGTTGCCGACAATGGAGGATGGGTAGGTCAAAGTTTAATCAATCATACACCCTCAATGCTGGAGGTGTTATATGGTCAAGATTGATGATCGGTCTGCTGCAAAAATTGTTTTAGAGGGAACTACTTTCGTGAGTTTTAGGGGATTCTGATATAACTTGGACACCTGAGCATCATGGAGACTGCACTTTCTTTACATTTCACATGGTTGGCCGAGTATAGTCATGAAGTCACTATTTCATGTTTGGCATGTACCCATTCTTGGGCAAGTTATTTTCACAATCTTCAATGGACTTGATGTTTCTCATACACTTCATCACCATGAAATGCAACATTGTTAAATTGTAACGGCATGTGAAACAGGCATTAGACCAATTTGAAAACCCTACCTTCTTGTAGATCCTGCTTTAAAAAAAAAATATTTCTCAAACTTAGTTACAAAATATCAACCAATTGGTATATTTATGCATTTTTCTCCTTCTATTTTCTTCTTATGCAGGAGGCAGTACAAAATATCAACCAATTGGTATATTTATGCATTTTTCTCCTTTTATTTTCTTCTTATGCAGGAGGCAGTACTGTACCTATCAGCCAACAAGTTCATCTTCTTCGGGAAGATCGCCCTGGGATGTGCCGTAGCATACGGTGCCTACAAGATTGGTAAGGTTGCGTATGCAAGCATTACAAGGCCATAGCAGGGTCAACAGTGCATGACGCCAGCTGCTTACAACCTGTTGGAGACAGAGAAAGACATCGAAGGAATGCCACGGTTAAAGGTGGTCTATTCTTTTACCAAAGAGTCTCCGTCTCTAAGCATTTGATGATTCGATAGACCTGACCTAAGATTCTGCAGAGAGTCCCTCTACTATGGGTTGAAGAAAACAGAGGATAGTGCAGTGAGGCAGTTACTTACAATATCGGTTTCTCCATTTTGCAGGAGTTTGGATGCCCCGCACACCCTCTAGGAGATATATCCTGATGAAGACAAAGTAGACTGAATCAATTAGTTTGTTATGTTTGCTTTTGTTTAATATAATGTACGTGTATGCATGTACATGTGTCAACGCTGTAAGGCGCAGTGTTACACAGGAGAATGTATGGCCATTTTGAGAATCGATGCTACTCGGTGAAGGATTATATTGATGCAGAAGTGTGTGTAATGGTGGCTACCTTGAGTATATATTTGAATAAATACCAAAGCTTTCATGCTATGATGAAGTGTGTGACTAAAGACGAAATGGTACTATTCACATTGATAGCAAGGAGTAGAATATGTTCATCTGTACGCTCAGTTACTTCTAAAGGCTTGTTCACATTGATAGCAAGGAGTAGAACATATTCATCTGTACACTCGGTTACTTCTTAGGGCTTCGTTTTAGACAGATTCCCTCCTGCTGAGTAAGATTACATTTGATCTCTATACTGTAGCAGTATTGCAAGCCTATATATTCATTTCTTCATCAGTGTGTTTAAATAAGGTGATGTGCCAGTAAAAATCAATTACTAGATTTTTAGCTCCACATACTGACATGTACAAATCGCAAATTTGACAAGCATCAGCAACAACATGCAATGTATCAATGTTAAGAGTGGTGCTACAAGTTGACAAAGAAAATGAAAAATGTGACTTCTGGTATGTGTGCAGTGAATACGGTACTGACAAAATGTGAGTGAATAAGAGAGGGTATATATCGAGAATGTCTGTCTTGTGTGAAGGGTAGTACAGAAAATGAAGGCTGTATTTATGTATATTTTGTGTAAACGATGAGTGGAGTTTCGCAAATAAACTATTTTTCATTTCAGGAAATAACAAGTCAGTAGGAGTATTTGGCTGTAGACTTGGATAATATCATTAGTTACCATCCAGTTACAAGCCCAGAATACTCATTTATTTATTTATTTATCTACTTATTTATTTTTTTTTTTTTAATAATTTTTTTATCTCGAGAGGGCTGTCTGCTGATTACGGTACTGGCTATGGATCTCAGCTCTAGATTGCTACATTGATAAAGCATACATGTGACATATACACTATGCATGTGCAAAAGTTCCCCTAGGCAGCTCACTATTTGTTCCTTTAGTAGACCAAAGCAGGCAAAGGGTTAAAGACAGCCATTTGTGCTTGGTGATGTTTTGTGGTATCACTGTATCAGTGTAGTAGAGTGCTATGACTGAAGAACTACTCTCCATGAGCAAAACAGTGTTGTGTTTGTAGAACTATAGTGCCACTTTTCATATTGAAACAAGTTTTCCTTACTAAGTGTGGTGAATATATAGAAATGAACTACATGTACTAATGCAAGGCTATTTTTGAGAAATTCAGGTAGTTTTCTACGATGTGTGATTGATGAATTTAACTTCCAGTTGATTATGCTGCATTAGACTCAGGGTGGATGTGTGTATCATCTTTCATTTATGTTTGGAAAAAGGTTAAAAACCCAGTGAATAGTCATGAAACAATGGATAGTGAACCCCTGTATGTATGTTGCTCCATTTCGATCACATGTGGTATGAAAATGATTACTAAAATGAGAAATGTGATTCAAACAAATGAATTTCAGTAATCATAATTGAATTTTATTCACAGTGTTGGATATCTCTAGTAAAATCTTTGTGTGTGTTATTTTTATTTTGTTTTTTAAGTGATTCATGATGAAGAGTTGAAGACAAGATTTATGAAACAATGAAAATGCAGTACTGATAATTTATTTTCTTGTTCTTGCATGAATTATGTACAGTAATATTTGTGAAAGTCAATCTAATAAATCTGATGGACTAAGTTGAATGCATCCATAACTTTTACTCAGTTAACACAATATTTTGGGACAGGTTTCAAAATGTATGTGTAGGTTTCCATGTGCCTACTCCGATCATTTGCATTTGTGAATTAGATTCTTCAGTCTACAGGGAAAATACAGAGAAATTACAGAGATAGTTTAAAGAACCATTTTCATAATTCTGATGATCCTTTCCATGTCACCTTTTCTGGATGTTCCTGTAAATGTTGTTGATAAATGTAATGTGTGCATAAATGTACAGACTTGTATATATAGCGGGTAATATTACACTCACTACAAACTAAATTCTTTGAGAAAGAACTATGAGAGAAGAAAATGTATATTTTGAGAAATATATTTTGTATTTTTATGTTGATCAATGTCAACATATTTTCATACATGTAAATGTTTGATTACCGGTATGCATTCTCAAAGTGACTAGGATGTGTATATTTCCCAATTGTGTAACATTACCCAATTTTATTTGCTTGATTAAAACTGGAATAATGTACATCGTCTTATTGCACAAGCTTAATTTTCTTTCAATATCTACTTAAAGTTTTATATTTGGAACAAAATATTGTGTTTGCTTTTATTTAGTCCTCAACTGTTGCCATTTTTTTGTAAATTTGCTGTAATAATTTATTTTGTCGAGATTAATGTAATAAAACTTGAAAACTGAAATCGGACCTTTTTTTTTGTGCTAGTATGTAATGTTTGTACTATCCTCAAACATCAGAAATAATGATTTTGAAATTTCTCTCTCTCTGTCACTTTCTCTATCTTTCCCTTTTTCTATCTGTCCCTCTTTCTGGTTTTCTCTCACTCTCTCTCTTTTGTTTTATTTCAATATGGTAATAAATACAATACAATACAATACAATGAACATTTAGGGCGCCATTCCCATAAGGCTCAGAGCACTAACATCAAATAATATTATTGGTCTTTACTACATGTAGTAATTAAAGGCTACAATTAGATATTCCATATAAAATATTAAATTCAATTGATTAAATTAAATAATTAAACATAGAGGAGAATTCATGTAAAGAAACCTATAAAAAAAAACCTGCTTTCAGCCCCAAGGCTGTTTTTCAGCAAGTCTTTATAACATAGTAGGTACAAATTGTTTACAAAGGCTAAATACAATTATCGTAGTCTTATTTGTCTTGTTCTTTCTCTATCATTCCCTCTTTTTATTCTCCTCTCTTTCTCTGTTGTGTACTCTTTCAACCTCATTCAAAGTTTCTTTCCTTCACTCTCTATGTATCATTTCATTTGAGGACTGCACGTCATGAATTCTCATCTCTCTTATTTTCTCTCCAGCTTTCCTCCACGGATGTTGCTCTTACATCACTCCTGCAACAAGCGGAATACCACTTCCCCTACTGTATAAGCGATATTAAGGATATATCCAGAAACACACACATACAAAGACTACACTGAATAGAGTTACTATCAAGAACACTTTAATAATTTAAATATGAGCAAGAAAAAAAGGAAAAGGTAAACTAAATACACATTATTACTGTCAGGCATCACATATTCATGTACATGGAGAAGATCTGTGGGTTGCAATATCACTACACGCCAGGTACCTCCATTCAAACTTTTTGTTTAATCATGGAGAAGTAAAATCATAATTGTCACATGCCAAATTTTGGATTACATGAATGAAACGAAATTTGTAATAACTTTGTAGATATAATCCCAGCATATATGCAACACAATGTAAATGTTGCTTTGTTGAATGATGCAAGTAGATGTTCCAATATTTGGACTGGCTTTGCTGGTTATTCCACACTATCCTTTGCATAAAAGGAGAGAGTTAATCTTAAAGCTACACATTCTATTGACAACCCCTTCCAACTTCCCCCAATATGGCCATCAATAAACATATCAAAACAGATATTGTCTTAATCTACACATCCACACAAGCTGAGAACCGAGTCTTCTTTTTTCATTTTAAAAAATGCCTCAATTTGTGCTTGCACAGGTAATACGACTACATGTCCTATGCAATAATGGGTTTCCCTGAATATTTATCAGGCATTATATCGTCTGCTTAGAGCAAGAAGGGCATTAACTGTTATACTTTAATACAGAGTTAAATATCCTTTAGGCTCTGAACAGATGATACTATATTCTGCCTGCAATCTACATTGAGATGGACATGGAAGGGTGCATGTAAATCTCGAGTATACCCCTGGCCTGGTCTCTTAATCACCCTGCAGTTAGGGGATTCCCCATGGCTATGAAGTCTTGATATTGTATTCTGCCCTCTAGAATGAGATGGAATGCTACCTAGACGTCTCCCATGGAAGCTTGTAGCACTTTAAGATCAGGAGATTTGTCCCCAATCCCTCAGCCCTATTGAATAGTCTTTGAATCAAATCCTACCCTGTAGAATGTAAAGCTGCCTTCAAGGACCCATTGCACAAAGCCTTTGTCAATGACAAATGAAAAAGAAATCAGTGACAAATCTGCTGATAACCAATCAGAAGCAAGGATTTTCACTAGCTTATAATAAAAACTGTCATTTGTCACTGATGCCAAGTTTTGTGG
Source organism: Hemicentrotus pulcherrimus (assembly GCA_003118195.1). NCBI lineage: Eukaryota > Metazoa > Echinodermata > Echinoidea > Camarodonta > Strongylocentrotidae > Hemicentrotus > Hemicentrotus pulcherrimus. Next base: position 249,766 of record BEXV01000341.1, on the reverse strand, counting down.
AATGGGGCCCAGGTCTCATCCGGTAGCTTGCAGCACCAAAAGGTTAGTATGTGCCTCTTCCCCAAATATTGAAAGTTGTTAAAGTCCCATCCTATCCTTTAGATTCTAGAACGAAAGGTAGCCTGTGGCACTCTCAGGTTAATATTCATATCTATCAGCCCCATGTCTCTTAAATGCTACATTTGGGACTGAGATAATATAGTTTTTACTGTGCTCAATTGTATGTAACCCCCCCCCCCCCCCCCACAAACATTGATATACCATTCTAATTTGCTACTAGAATGAGATATAATCCTGCCTGTAGATCTATCCCATAGCTTTTATCACTCTCATTCTAGTATTGCCAGTCCATACATCACAGTCTGCCCTCCAGAATGAGATGTAAAGCTGCTTGTAAATCACCTCCTGTAGTTTGTAGCGCTCTCAGATTTGTAGCGTCATCTGTCAGTCCCATGTCTCTCAATTGCTGCATTTGGGACTGGGGGAAGAAACATGTTTATTATTCAAGTGTTACTCAATGAAATGCTCACAAGCGTTTAAAAAAAAATACTACCTAAATGTTCAAAATTCAAAATAACTCCTTATTAACTCCTGGAAAAGAAAAACTTCAAATTGGTGTAAAAGACAATAAATATAAAAAGTATAAGTGTTTTTACAATGAGCATAACATTGGGCTGGAAACACAAATTCATTGCATAATACAAATAAAATAGTTTGCTAATATTGAGTCATTTCTTTATGTATCAATATTATGTTATTGAATTAAATCTAAAGCATTGAATTTATCAGTTTATAGATGTTATTTCTTCATGGGTATCTGAAACTAAGGAAAGATGAAGCACACCACCTTTTAAAAAAAAACTACTGTGAAAGGGCATTCAAACCTTTGTCATGAGTATTGTTTGCAAGCAGAAAAATGGGAAAAACAGAATTGCAATTGTGATTCAGCCAATCTGAAGTCCCAATGCAAGTAGTGATTAAATTTTTCACAAATTTCACAACTTTCTTATTTCATGTAATTTTGTTCAAACTGTCCTCAGTTTGCTTTTCTGCTTTTTCTGCTTGCTATTAACTTTGGTTTACTATTAAGATCGAATATATCTTTTAGGATCACACTATAGCTCAGTGGGTAGAGCAGTGGTCTCGTAATCCAGTGACCCAAGTTCGAAACCATGGCGATGCGCTAGTGCCTTTTGGTAAGGCTTTAACCGTCACTACCAGGTCCCTCAAAGAGGACCTAAAGCCGTCGGCCATCTGGTTGCTTGCTTACAAGCATTTATGCTTCCTTAGCAGTCAGGTAACATAACCATCACATCACATCACATCACATCACTGATTTTGTTTTACAAATCAGGAGACTTACCTCAAAGTTTTGAACAGGGGGTGCTGGTGTGCCCCCATCGGTGGTGTCCGCCAGTCCTCTTCCTCTCTGAGCTCCCTGTAGAGCTTGACTCATTGCTTGTCTGAAGATATCTGCTGTGAGGAGCGACTGTGCTCCTCCTTGAGGTGGGGCAGCACCCTGGTTGGCGGGTTGGCCAGAGGCTACGGAGGACGAGGGCTGGTTGCCGCTGCTCACTTGTCCTTCAAACGGTCTTAACATCATCTGTGTTATCAGAGCAGAAGTAATTGGACACTTATTGTCTTGGATACCAGGATATTAAGGAAGCTATGACCATTCCCAATTCACAGTTGTCTCTTAACATGTAAATGCGGTCAGGTTAGACCATTAGATCTCCCTCAATGAAACTTTAACAAAACTATTATATGTAAACTTTGTGAAAAACTAGTGCAATTGCATTCACTTACTTTGCTTGTATGTGACATATATTCATCAAACACTGGTTTATAATTATTGTGATTTTTTTTTTTTAAAGCAATAATTTCTTCAAAAAATATCATAAAACACAAATGCAGAAAATGTCATTTCCTACAATTGGAACCACTACACAGAGACGATCAGACCAAAGACAAAAAAGCATTATAAGTAAAGTTTATGAAAAAACTAGTGCAATTGCATTTAATAGGCGTAAATATTCACTTCTGAATGACAAACGCCTATAAACCAAAACAACAACAAAACAACAACAAATTACCGGTATTTGCTTCTGTGTAACAGATATTCATCAATCATTTACTATTTCATACTGATACTGGTTTATAGTTATCCCAAAGAGTCGGTTTAAAAGAAGGAATCATTTCTACAATAAATAGCATTAAACACAAATGCAGAAAATGCCATCTCCTACAATCAGAAGAACTACACAGAGACCAAAGACACTGCATGTATGTCATGAGATACCAGCTTCCTTACCCCTGCATTTCCCTGTCTACCCACTCCTGCGGCAGCCAGCGCAGCAGTAAGCTGAGCCGTTGTGATGCCTCCTTGACTTCTCGACCTTTGACCTGTACCCTGGCTTGTGCTGGGTCCACCCTGTGAGAAAGAGAACAAAAATATTAATGATAATAATAATAAATCTTGATTTATATTATGCTAAGTGCAGGATACTGTCTCTAAACGGTTTACAGATATTATCATTACCCTGGTCATCGGATTCATTCATGCAAAGTGTGCACCATTTCCACTCCCTGAGGAGTATTCAGAGGAATCTATGCCTGATATTTTTAACCTTCTTGTTACATATGGGTATGTTCATATAAAAGAAACAACAGCTTTATAAAGATAAGAGGAGGAGACTTTTAACACTAATTTTGTATCACATTTTGACAATATAGAAACGTTTTTATAAACGATACAGTACATACATGTAGCTTTACACAGAACCAATTGAAGTTGAAATTGAAGTACACCAATAGGAAGTGCAAAAATATGAAGTTCTTCAATGCTAAATCCTTGTTCACAGACTTATCATTGAATAGTGTGTTGAACTCACCTCTGCTGTTTCCATCTCTTCATCAGAGGTCAGATCAGGGAAGAAGGCAGCTACAAACACAAAATAGTGGTAACATTTTATTAACAAAATATGTTTCAAATTACCAATCTATCTCACAATCCAAACTCTGAAGTGGTTCTATGATATTTTTTTTTTAAAGATTAACTCGAGAGCAAAATATAGAAGTCAGAAACTCTCAAATCTGAATGTAGTTTTTGCAAAATGAGAAAGTTATTGAACAGCAGCGATCTTTGCTCATGCCATAATGCAATTTACAATCTCTTTGATGTAAAACAACAGTGATTTTTTAACAATTAAAATCTATTATAATATCATGTACTATCATTAGTGCATCATAAGTAAATATCTTTGCATCAATAGAATTTTGGCCAGACATGTACTCTTCTCATGCCATGCATAAAATGTGCCATGTTTTCTTCAAGAATATGCAAACAAACTATTTCCAATCTCAATTTCAAACTAACAATTGACACGGTACTTGAACTATACTCACGATCTAATGGAGTTTCTTGTCCGAGGGTACCCCCTCTGCCACTGAGGGCAGCTTCCTCTGTGACCGATGCTGCTATGTGCATCACGGCTTGGCCAATCGCTGGGTGAGCTTTCACAATCCTACGCAGGAGCAGGAGAGACAAGGAAATAAAATGAACATGTAAAGACAAAATTATTCAACAAGACAGACAAGTCCACTTTTGGCACAAAATAACTCTTGCACTTTTAACCCATTGCCTATTGTAACCATATGGTCCTTGTAGTAAGCCTATGAGAATGAAAGAAATCAATAGCCAGTGGGTTCAATTCATGTTTTACACCCTAAAGGATAAAGAGAGAACTGGAGAGAACAGTTGATTTAAAAACCATCTTCTCCCTTATTCAACCTGTTAACTACTGTACAGGAACCATCTGATCCACCGATGGACTAAAACAAACTCAGATCTGAGCATGAAGACATTTAAGCCCTCCTCTACTCAATGTTTTGATGATCATAATGTGATCAAATAATTCCTAATACCTGTAGGTGTTATTGTTGCTTGACACATGTTGGGTGACAATTGGTCTGAAATTAATTTTGTACTTTAACCAAGTGCCTAACTTCTACCCTGTCCCTAACGCCACACCGATCCCTTAACCCAACACCGACCCCTTACCCCAACACCACACCGACCCCTTACCCCAACACCACACCGACCCCTTACCCCAACACCACACCGACCCCTTACCCCAACACCACACCGACCCCTTACCCCTACACCACACAGACCCCTTACCCCAAACACCACACCGACCCCTTATTCAAACCCAAACAGTAAACCAAAGATACAACCTAACTGCAACCCTAACCCTTTATCTTCTACCAGGTGTCAAAAAGTCCTTTCATAGATAATCTCACCTTCTGACATTGTCTGGATCAGCCACTTGAACAAGGAGTTGTGGGTCCCTCAGCATGGCTGCAAACAAAACAACAATTCAACTGATTATATGTCATTTAGGAAATAACACTTGTCTAATACTCAGAAAACTGAAAGAATAAGGAAAATTGCTCAGCGCATCATCGGTTTGGAATTGCCCAGTTTAGAATTTGTTATATATGTTGATCGTACATTGCTGAAGGTAACACGTATTATGAAAGACCCATCTCATCCTTTGTTCTATGATTACCGGTATAATATTAACCGATCAGTAATTCGCCTCTGCGTTCCCTGCACTAGGCAGGAGCGCTTCAGATGTTTATTTGTGTTGGAGTCAATTCACATTTACAACAGTAGGGTAATACGAGGGCGAGTATTGTAGACATTGTACTATTTTATTGCTTTTCTCCATTCCTAGGTAAGTAATCACATTGCACTTATCATGCTTATCTGATACAGACTATTTCCATGTTCCCTATTTACGTTTGAATTACGAGGTGCCTGGATGTGGAACGTTGCTTGTATTGTTGGATGTAACGCAATTGATGTTATGTTGTTATTAGGTTTTAAAATCTGCATAATTATGTACCGGTACATTGTTTGTAACACACCTGTACTAGTGAACAACAAATTTCCATTTTTATGTACAATAAATCAATTCAATTCAATTCAATTCAGAGTAGAATAAAAAAGTACATCAAGCGGTACAATTAATGTAGAGTTAACATACCTCCAGTTTTCAAAAAAATTACTTAGATGTTGCAAATACAACTACATGTTTCTATCACAACCGTCACATAACACATCAAACGTATAATAAAGACTTAATACCCCATTGGCTTACAACATCTCTTACCACAACTAAAAAGAAAAGGGAAAATTGTACAATGGGTACATAATCATAAAGTACAATGGAATCAGGTAGAAATTTGAAAGACTATTGATCCTTACACATAGCGATATGATCTGTAGCCATCCCAGGTGTAGCAGCAATGATGTTATCAATCGTTTCAGGGCTTGTCAGAATCTTGTGTACCTGCAACAAAATTTGAATAAAAGAAGTTAGCTTACCAAATATCACCCTAGCTAGAGCTATGTTAGGCAGACATTATAAAATCATGTTGCAAATTTACCGAAAGAAGTACGTACATGTACATATACAATTGTGATACATTTATAAGCAAACTGAGGGGCGTTTCACATAGCTTTTTTTCAATGAGAAATTACAGAAATCATTGACAAATCTGCTGATAACCAATCAGGAGCAAAGATTTCAGTAGCTTAGAACAAAAACTGTCATTTGACACTGATGACAAGTTTCATGAAATGCCCCCCTGGTCCGTCAACTTGTGAGCTGCCTATTCTGCCAGTTCATACTTTGTATCTCTTGATCCTAATACATTTCATGAAGTTTTTTATTTATTTAGTATTGACCACTAGCGGACAGTATGGACTAAAAAGCAGATGAGAGAATATCAGATCTTGCATGACACATGAAGAATATACTGATAATTTAGCTGTTTATTTACAATTTTCAGTGCAGTTTTAAACAAAGGACTTCTGTTAACTTACAGCTTGCCTTTGCGCTGGATTCAAGAGGGCAGCATGAAGTGCATTCAAGAGTTGACGAATTCCATTATCATCCAGAGGTTCTGCAAGGAGGATAACAAATGACAAGTGAAGTGACCCCAATTGGTGAAGTTAATTATGAATGACATGGTTTACCTTAAGGCATTACCATTTTAGAAATCCTAGTAGATTGCAAAAAAACATTTTAAAAAGTGTCCATTCCTGTAGACTTAATGAATTCAAATTTTTGAGAGAAACTCAAATATCAGTTCTGATATTCTTACCGGTATACAACTTACTACAGTATGTACACACCTGTAGACCTAAACACAATCTATGTTAAAACATAGCTATTCAAATCTTCGGTGTCAAAACGTCAGGCTAGAATGTATACAAGACAAATCATTTCAGACAGGGATATTTCAAAAAACATTCTTGGAAGCCTTATTGTTATCATACTTATCATGTAAGCAAATAGTCTTCATTACGATTATAGCAGGAAAAGTGTATACCAGTGAAATAAAAATTACAGAATCACTAACATTTTTTTTTTTTTTTAAAGAAGAGGGCGCCAGATGATTTTTGTTCTTTTACCTGGTTTAACTTCAGGCTCTGGTAGCTTCTTTCTTAGAATGTACACAGTACACCCTGCCTTCACACCACACCCTGATAGTGTGTCAGAATCTTTCATCAACTTTCCACAGTAAACCAGATCTGTAAGATGCATGGAGATAGAACAGATGCACACAAACATGAAGGAATGCAGCACAATGATGCATAATGATGAATTTTTATTGCAACTATAAATCTTGTGATCAAATTTCCTGATTAGCAGCAGTCAATACTGCATTACACAGAAAGTCAATTTAGTCAAATATAGACTCTAATGCAGTTTTGTAGACACAGATCTAGGTCTAGTCTAGATCTAGTCTAGACTATTATTGAAATAAGAGTGAATTTGGGATGGCATTTACAAGAATATGGTCTTACAAGTAGCGAGACAAGACAGGTGCAATACAGGGGCCAGTTTCTTTGAACGTCATTGGTCAAAATGCCTGTTAACAATAAAATTAAAGTTTAAATTTTCTAAACCTTTTTCTAGATCTAGATCTAGATGCATAGATCTACTCTAGGGGATCTAGATCTATTCCTCAGCACTAAATCCTGACTTATGGATCCTGCTGAGTATCGTCGTAGAAGAAGTAGAAGACATGTATTGTGAGCCAATAGTTGATGGTCTCAGACCCCGGTCTCAGTCTTACTATCTTAGTGGTCGATATATAATGTAACAATCGACCACTAATTAGCATTGACAACTTTATGTGTTGCTGGAGTGGGTTTTAAATGGTGCGTGGTGGGGGCAAGAGCAAATCCCCACTGAGGTGAGGCGGATATGCGAATCACATCGCGCCTGCTGCGCTGGCCTAGAATGCGGGTACCGGTACTATCGGCAGGCTAGGCGTAACATTTATTTACCGCACACTTGACTGGTAGGCCTAGAGTCTACTCACTAATATCTGTCGCCGGAATGCCAAATACACTCGAAACTCTTTGTCTAAACTCTGCTACAGCGGAACCAAGATCTACCCCATCTAAACGAGGACGGCCCGGCTTTTCCGAAAACTTTACACATACTACACAGCTTGCCATTTTCACTAGTGATTTATCAAAAGAACACAGTTATCACAGTTACTGCCAGTCATCATTCCCAATACAGCAATTTGTCCTTTAAATTTTTGATAACACGATAAAGTTAGCCGACTGAATTCAAGAGCCTTACGAGGTCGATCATGATGAATTGTATTATTTAACGATAAGCATTGCATACAATTAAGATATGCCATAATATTTTACACCTAAATCAGTTACATTTATATAACATATCTCTATGAAGAAATTATTAATTTTTTTTAAACTGCGATTTTTTAATATTTTTATTAAACTTTGTCATGATAATCCATAAACAGACTTTTTATTATAAAAAAAACTTGGCAAAAGACGCGGAATATCCACTTTCACTGAGATATATGCACATTGTGTGAAGAGGCCGATATATTAAAACAAGCAATATAATTCTATGGATGTGTTACACTCGGTTGAAATCTCAGGGGCGGGTCTAGGAATTTCTTCCCGGGGGGCACTTGGGGGTGGTGGG
>BEXV01000341.1:204362-225971 GCA_003118195.1 Hemicentrotus pulcherrimus | reverse complement strand
CCACGACTTTGGAGTGAATTTCATTATAACACTGGAGTGGATTCAAATCCAAGATTGTGTTCTTTAAAATGACCCACAATAGATAGATTTCCAATCCTCTACATGAAGAGAAATCATTTTTTGTTCTAAACAGTGATGAGTGATGTTGATTGTTTACCTGACCGCCAAGAAAGCATTGTAATGCTTGTAAGTAAACAACCAGGGGACCGACGGCATTAAGTCCTCTCCGAAGGACTTGGTAATGATGATTAATGCCTCACCAAAGGGCACGAACGCATTGACTTGGTTTTGAACCTGGGACCTCCCGGTTTATACGAAAGGTTTTTTTTACAGAAATATTTGTTGTCACAAGACTGTATTCCAGGCACAGTTGAACGTTATAGATAGAAGGTTAAGAAAACAGTCCATTTTGTGAACCAAGGGTGATATCTCATGTCGTATTTTTCAAACTTGAACAACGCTAACAATTGAAGCCATAAACCAAGAAATAAGAACGCTTGTTTATCGAAGGCGTTGAAATTTGTTTCTTTCTCTTCTTTGCTCAGTCGCATTGTTCTCCAGATATGATACCTTTCTAAATTTAGATGGAATTCCTTTACACGTTTCATGGACGGAGCAGGAATAGACTATTCGCCACATATTCATTATTAATCAACAATTTGTATATTCAAGGGCAAAATTGTAGAATGATTATAAATTTAGAATGATACGTGATCATTATTAGAATGTCGATTAAAAGTCGGTTTAACTATCATAAATGATATCTATACATTTAATTTTCAATTCAATTCAATTTGACAAGTTCCATTTGAATTACATCTTTGAAACGTTGATGTTGCATGTTGATTTAGGTAATGCAATTTGATGCAATGACCAATACCAAACATGACAGAATAAAATGAGTAACAATTTTTGCTTTCCCCTATTTTCAGGTAAAACGTTGTTTCCCGATGATTACAAGGATTACTTCATTGATACAATTTATAACTTTTCAAACATTATTGGCCTACTAGTTGGAGTTTGAAATATTTCGCAATGTTTTGGCCCTTTTCCATTCGTTTCTCGCAGTTACTCGTTATAAATCACAAGAGAACGTAAATGCCATTGTCGAGATTTGTAATCAGCCCCGCCGATCAAACACTCATTCCTAGGGGTTTTACTATAAAAAGCCTCTTATTGCCTCGATCGCCATTGTCCACCTCACAAATGCATACAATCAGAGTTTGACAAATCTTCAGCGTACGAATTCAGTTTCTAAAGTGCTTTCCTTTGAAGACGTATAAACTGTCCTGCCGTTTTCTTCCTTGTAGGTAATATGCACCCATAAATAGATTACGTAAAGAGAGACCTTCAAACAGTTTGGGAAATAGTTTACCCATGGACCCTACATGGTTTACCTATTGTAAAACATTACGTGGTATGGGTTAGTTTGGTATATTTGCATTTTGTTAAGTTTGATAAACATCCCTTTTTATATAGAATTTAGACAGTTTTTTCCCCCATTTTTCTTTTTCTTCTTATATTAATAATATTTCTTCTTATATTAATAATAATAACAGCTACAGCATTTACATACATCAATCGCAGAGGATGCTTAAAGGCGCCTACGGACTAGTATTACTGCTATGGCTTAAGCCCAGTTGCCCCATAATGAGGCGCTCAAAACCTGTAATTAATAGATTCCTATATACATGTATACCAGGTGCCCATCTAGAGGCAGATGTAGGCTTTCAGGGGTGTTGTTTTTCTTTAGTTTTTAACGAAATCACCAATCGATGGCATCCTGAATTCATGGTGTAACTTTTTTTTTTACTATTTTGATCACCGCTACAGCGTAATTGAATTTATGCTATTATTGTATGATGTTATAATATCACATAAAATCTATAAAAAAAAAAAACCTAGAGAATGTCAACATGATGTTCAAAGTAAGGAGAAGCAATCAATGATAGCAAAGTTGACCAATTTATTATGTCTCTCATAGTGCTTATTTTGCTTGTTATCTGATGATTTATAATTTGTGGTACATGTACATCAATTGTGATGTATTCTTGTGACAAATGCATGCGAGATGATGTATCCAGGCAACAGTTATATATCACTGCACCTGCAAAAATGTACAACTGTAGATACACAGTCGGAACCAACGCATTGTGAGACCCCATCAAAGTTGTTTCTGTAAGTAGGATTGACTTCTAAAGAAGATCTTCTGTCTTTCTGAAGAGGAACCTTTCTATATTATGCTAATTCTCATGACATTCCTGATTATTTGGTTCGTGAATCTCCATTCTTTGTCTGTACTGACCCTCGAGATGACGTAACATTTTGCACTATTTTTGGTTGTAACGCTACTGACAGTGTTTACCTCTTCCCAAACTCCAAAGGCGTAATCCTCTTTTAGATGTGTTCAAAACCTTAGAAAAAATATTATACTTTTTTGTTTGTCTCTTGTGGTTCAAATATCATATCTAGTTTGGTCACCAGTCCAGAAGATGGAAGAAAAAATTAAACATTATTTTTCTTCTTAGAATAATGAGAATGAATCACTATTTCCTTCCAGCTCTAGTAGTAATAAATATTAAGTCAAACATTTTCAGTTCTACCCTCCGAGTTTTATGACAGTATTTTCAATAGGTCGATGCTGAGGACAGCTGCCTAGGATGTACGTAGTGTTGCATCCAGCAATAAATATACAACATTCTAAAACACTGTCACTACTCGATTAAAATGTTTTGAGGTAATGCTTCATTCTAATTTAGAGTGTACATTGTACTATACGAATATGAGTCTGTAACTAAATTCATATAATCATGTTCAGTCCATTTTAGTAGGATGTAGTCACAGTCCATGCAGTCAGTGCGGCTTGTTTATGAAGTTGGCAAAGTCATCTCAAATTGATAATCGCTAACTAGAGCATGTGAATCCTATATCATTACCGCCATCTTTTAATTCAAAACAAAGTCTTTCAGTATTGTTTCTAATTGATTCATCCAATAGTTGTTTACGATTTGAACTTAGTGCTCTATACTCGTTCCCCAGACACCGGAACGAAAAAGAACCCCCCTGACAGCTTTTGAGTGAAACCATTCAAATGTTATAGAATGAAAAACAACAACGTATTATCCAGATTATAACCTCCCCGATATCAATGCTTGTTACAGGGCGGTTTGGTGCACCATTATTAATCAAAGAATAGTTATACTGATGACATTCAAAAGGGAAAGAAGTTTATGCGTGGTGATACCATAAACATTTTAGAAGAAAGTTTGATTCACTTTGCTTAAAGATGAACGCGAAGGAAAATTCAACGCTAATCCTAACTATTTATCGTTTAAGAAAGTGGCTGAAAGAAACATGGATCAAAGGAGGGGGAAATAATGATAACATTACATAGAAGTAGATAAGAGAAAGCAGAAAGAGATAGCTTGGTAGGGAGGGGTGATGAATACAGGAATATGCCTTCTCAAGAATGTGTATAGGGGAAAGGTAGTGTGATTTTGGTGTTGCTTGAGGAAAGCTTGAAGGAATTTATCTTCGAAGTGTTGTTTCTTGCCCTCGTGTATATCAGATCTCTTGAGTCTTTATGCGGAACCCGATGACTGTGTTTTCTTAAAGCCTTGTGCAAACTGACCATCCCCGTACCCCTTCTGTATAAATACTGAAAACCACTCTGCATACATACATGTTTAATGTGGAGGGATTCCATTCCTTAGACAAAGCGGGTCGTTCACATCAAACACTTAATATTGATTAGTACTAGCCTACAAATTTGTTCACCTTTTAGCTTGTGTTGGTCTTTAAACTTCTATATCTGGCGACTTTTTCTTTCTTGAAATTCGATTAAATCATGAACAGTGTTAATATGCTCACAAATTTTGTAGTTTGTGAGATAATACACTAAAACTTGGAAAGAAAATAGTTATATTTAAAACCCTTTGCTCGATCGAGCAAGTACTCCTCAAGGTTACCATGGTCATGAACGTAGTTAAGAAAAAAAAAATACATCCCATTATCACCCAAGAATTCATAGCCATCGTAGCTCTATATAGCTGCTGCTAATCACTTTATATTAAAAACTGACCCGAAATTAATGAATGAATTTACCAACATGAATACCTCTTCATTAACTTTATCTTTAAAATAATTGTGACCAAAGCTACTTGAGCAATGTGTGCTGCAATGGGCAATGAGGTATTGGCCTATAAAAAAAAGCATTTTCATTTGTCATTTCAAGTTGTTCAGATTTCTATGCTTCAATGGCAAATGCATGGAGCGTAGGTCTCGATGCACATAATATTAACGCAGACGAATTCGAACTTTGATTGGTGAATAAAACAGAGATATTATCCCTCACCTGTCACAAAGTCGTTTTATTTACTGACATGTAAGTTTGATGTTGCATCAGGCTTTAATATAGTGTGTCATCAATCTTTCTCTCTCTCTGTCTCTCTATCTCTACCTCTCCTCTCTTTCTCTATTTCTCTTAGTCCCTCACTCTCTCTCTTTCTCTCAGTCTCTCTCTCTCTCTCTCTTCCTCTCTTCTCTACCTCTCCTCTCTCTCCCTCTCTCTCTCTCTTCTTTTTCTTTCATTCTCTCTCTCTGTCTGTTTCTCTTTCTCTTAGTCCCTCACTCTCTCTCTCTCTCTCTCTTTCTCTCAGTCTCTCACTTCTCTCTCTTCTCACTCCTACTCCCCATCTCACTCTCTACAGACAAAATCCAGGGGGTGATTTTAACCATAGTTTCGAATGAATTTGCATGACCCACCCTAGAGGGAATAAACAAAAGGTGTCAAAGGTAAATAAATGTGGAATGTGTGATCTTATTTAGGTCTTCACCGACGAAGGTCTATAGATTTAGAGTGAATTTGCGAAGAGATGTCAAGGTAGACCGATATTCGGAGAGGCCACCACAGACCAACATGTTGTTTGTATTTACTTGTAGGTACAGTATATTTATGATGATCCAACAGCAATGTGGATTTTTATTTCATTCAATTGATTTGACTTGGTTTAAAACAGTCGTACATGTACCTGTAGTCTTGTACTTGTACCCAATCCCCTTTAAAAATGAGGACAAGCATCTCTCCAGATTCTCTAGAAAGGGTGATTCTCCATACACTTCATCTCATTTGTATGTTTTCAAAATCTATTCCAGTAATGTATGTTATGTTGACAGATTATTTTTTCCCTTACGAAAAAACGAGCCCGTCTCCGAGCGATGATTATAAAACAATGCCTTTGGTCACGTGTCGACGTCATGAATATTCATGTTGACGTGTGTCTGCCTTCGATGTGGCATAGGCCTGTAGCATGCATCATAAACACTCATCCTTCGAATATTTGGAATATCATGAATAAGTTAAGAAGATATTTGGTATTCCCCTGCGGAATCATGCTTTCTCGTGTTTCTATGATTCACCCCAATCTCCATGTTGTTTAAAGGTACTATATCCCTTTTGCAGCCAACCTCAAATGCTGTAGAACTGTGCAGGAATTATGAACATGTCATGTATGTCCTATGATTCCATGACATTTGCTCCGGCGACAATTGCTCCGCTGTAAATTTCATACACTAATCGAATGGCTAACTTCAACCCTGAATTCAACACTATACCCTACCCTAAACCTAACCCTAAACATAACATAAAACCCTATTGAAACCCTAACCCTAACCTACATCTTAGACGAAATAAAGCCCGGAGCAATTGTCGCAGGAGCAAAAATGTCGTGTCACCTGTCCTATCTGTGAAATTGAACATTAGCAGTGTCCTCATATTCAAATTATGCAAGGAAACCCATTTACTTGCTAGACTTCCCTGTTAGACACTATTGAGTGACTGACTTGCTTTTTTTCTTCTTTGGTAATAACATACATGAAAAGAGTTGTAAAGGGTAAATGAGCATTTGTCTACATTAATAACCAACTTATTGTGATGGCCAAAATTAAACTGATCGAATCTTTGCGCAGCATAAAACGTACAATGTATGACCATTCGGTCCAATGTCTGAAAATCAAGACCATTACTTTTGGGCTCTATAGCCCTAAAGTCGATTTGACAACTAATAGTCGTTATATTCCAACTTGAAGACATTTTCAAGCCCCACCTTTTTTAGGGAAGTTCTAAATTAGTATTATCTTTCAAACGCAGTTGGAATTTAATTTTTTTTTTTGGCCTGCAAATGGGACATAATAGTACCTTTAATGATGAGAGAAACGCCACGCCCCTTTGTCCGGTTTTTTTTTCTCTTCGAAGAACAGACTACTCCTCAATTTGTCCACGACTATCGTTTAAATAAATAACTGTTTAGGTAGGTGAACCAGTGATGGTCCCCACTCTTTCAAAATACGTTTTTTATCCCCAGTTTCCATAAGAACTTGTGACGATACAATATGTTGTAATTCTGCCCCCTATTTTCTCTTGTTTTACTGGAAGGAATTTGCTCGCTCTCGAATTCTTTCTTTTTTAAGTATACAATTATAATCATTTGTCACTACACAAACGATTAAATGCCATAGAATCAAACTTTAACATGATAAAATCCAATAATTACATGGGATAGAGACATGGCGGCATAGAATGCTAAAATATAAACAATTATACGTAACTACAGTACTGTATCTCACGAGAGCATACCGAAGTTTCCTCATGAAAAAAGTCAAACATAACTGATACATTTTCCCACAATAACAATGTACACAGTCCTTTTTACCGGTCGTGTGAACTTATTTGTACCTCCCTTGTGTATTTACCTGAAATCGTCATTCAAACTTCATACAAAAGACTGGCAGTTCACAGACAACACTCCGTATAGAAAAGAAACGTGTTTATAATGAAAAGGGGGTATGTGTTGCAACAAGCGTTCTGTGATTTGATTGTGCACCTTCAAAAGGATCTTCCTCGTGAAAAAGTATCGTTCTGGTGCTCCAATTTGTAGTTCATTATATTTTTGCAATAGTAATGGGATCTAATGTTGTCTTCATGGTAGTCTGTCGTTGATTTCAGTGGGTTTAATTTGGAACTGGAAGTGTTGCGAGATATTTTTCCCCTTTTTTAGAAAGGAAGGAGATGTTCACTTTTAAAATGCGATGCGAATATCAACATGATTATATTTGTCAATACATGTACATAATTATAAATGTATGTGTAGGCGTAGTGGCCTACATGAACTTGTGTTTGGACAAGGAATAATAACCACTGCATGTCATAGAATTTGACGGGGAAGGAATATTCATGTAAATCGGTAAGATTGAGTTATCTTCTACATACACCTATATTTTATTTGTGTTTTATTCCAGAATATAATACATGTACGCTGTTTCCATATGCTACACAAAAAAAGTATAGTTGCGTGTATATACATTGTGTTCGTTAATAGTTTTACTTTACCATGTATTATGGTTTCAAATTCAAGAATTTGTAAGATTGGTGGTAAAATTGTGCTTATTTGTTCATCCACCCATACTTTTTTTCCTAGCATTCTTTTTGAAATTATTTATTGCTACATTGTATGTAACAAAGTTTGCCTAGATCATTATGCTATGTTTGGGTATAGTTTTATGTTGCCCAAAACTGATGAATCATATTTGTTTTGTTATTCCAACGAATGTCACACCTAATTTGCTTTTGAATATTATGGACTAATATAGTAATCTGAATCTGAATCTAATTTCAACATGAAAATGTTCCTACAAGTATATAGCAACTGCATGTACTTGCAGAAAGTGTCGATTGAGATTTATAATTACGTGGCTGCGAAATCCTGGCCTATAGTAGCTATATGGTCCAATGAACTGCAGGTTTGTACTAAACCAAAATCTTTCTTCCTGCAGCCGGTTGCATTTACAATCAATATCATTTATAATACATATGAAATCTGTATTCATCAGCCATCGATCGATTCCTAGTAGTCTGGGTATGATTTTACTGTTATTTACGCCGAGCACTGCTCTGAGGGTGTCTGAATGACAGTTTATGCGATGACTGACGGATCCTGTATTCGAAACAATATAGCCAATATAATGATTATGATCAGAATGTTTGTGAATTTGATCTGAAATTCTTTGTGCATTTGCATTCAATTTCATGTTTTATAAGTATTCAGAGAGTTTGATATTCTTTACTGATTCACAATTGCCATAGTTTTCTTGGTAAGCATGAAAATGAATTAACTCTTTTCCTTTCAAAACTGTTTCATTTGTTATTCATTATTAATCATTCCACTGTATAGTTTATTTGTAAATAAGTGGTCTAAGCTTAAAATGAAACGATACAATTAGCTCGATACATTTTTGAAAATATTCATTTTCTATTGATGAATCAGTAAAGAATATCAAATGCAACATGTGATTTTTATTGCTAGCAAGATTATGCACCTGTCTATTGCGTTTCATTCGCGGAGTGTATATTATGGGTATACTCGTCACGGTAGGTACTATACAGAATCGTGATTCTTTTCACAAAAAGTTGGTCAAACTTCCCATGAAATTGTAGACAAAGCTAAACTAACAAACCATAAAACAGTCAAGAATAGTATTCTTATTTCTCAGTTCCGGACCAGAGATGATCATGAATAATCATGGGAAAAAGGTGTATACGATTTATAATTTGAACAGATTCACATGATCGTAACGCTGTTGAACTTGAAAAAAACCACAATGTTATCATACATCGTGAGAACATCCTTTCTATCCCTGTCTCTATCTCTGTATGTCTCTCTCTCTGTCTCTCTGTCTCGCTGTCTCTCTCTCTCTCTCCCTTCTCTCTCTCTCTCTCTCTCTCTCTCTTTATCTCTCTCTCTCTCTCACACACACGCGCGAAAAAACACACACTCTCACAGGTACCTACCATACCCTTTTTATCCATCTATCATTCTGTCTCTATCTTTCCACTGTCTCTTTATCTATTTCTCTCTATCTCTCCTCCTTTCTCTTTTCCTCCATTTTCTCCGTTCGTCCTTCTTTACATATTTCGTCTAAATTTATCTCTTTCTATGTATCACTGTCTTTACCCTTCCCCATTTCTGTATTCATTCTATACTACAGTGTATATTTGATTATGCCCCCTCCCTCTCTCTCTCTCTCCCCCCTTTTCTTTCTTTCTTTCTCTTTTTACATTCTAAAATTTATACACAAATAATTATAGGTGAGGAGGGAGAACTAGGGGCTATGAAAGTATGAAACCATGATGAAACTAACTGAAAACAGCAACGACCAGAGGCGCACAGGCAATGACAGTTTGAACCCCATTTCCATGAAAAAAAAATGTTGGGGGAGGAATAAGTGTCTCTGGCCGGTGGTGGAGGGCGGACGTGGAGGGGTGGGGCAGTCCTGGTCGGGAGATGGGTAGTGCATAATGCATTTATAGAGAATTCGTCTTCATACTCGGGCATGGGCGGTATTGATATAAGCACTTGATATGATGATCCGCACGTGAGGTGCATACTGTCTGTCTATCAATTGGCTTGGGACGGTAAGTAAAGAGTGGATGGTACTGGGATCATTCAAACCTCCCAATGATCAACATAAATCTATCGCAATTATACATTTTGGGAGGGACTAGTGGATTAGCAGAAGATCGTGATGATGAGAAAATCGGAGAGGAGTTATAGGAGAGGAAAAGGGGCAAAGAGAGAGAGAGGGGGGGAGAGAGAGAGAGAGAGAGAGAGAGAGAGAAGTGGGAGAGATGTACAGGCAGGGACAGACACAGACACAGAGATAGAAAGAGTGGATGCATTCTTATTGCATCGAAGCTAGTAGGTAGTTGTTGCAGGGATTGTTAGTTTATCCCTGGTTGTTGAAATCTTTAGATGATTTCTTTACTTTCCTTAGTGGCCAAGAGTGGAATAACATCATTCTTCCTGAAGTGATCATCCCACGTTGTAATATAAATCCGTCATTCCATAATGCGATGTAGGCTGTTCGGAAAAAATACAATATTCCATGGTCTTTATTATTCCCACTCCACTATATGTGTGCTATCACTCCTGTCATATAAATCCATGATTTCATACTTCTCAACAGCTGTTCTCGAGCATTCAGGGAACGCTCGAAACTCGTTTGACTACTAACCCAATGGGGTGAAATTGAAAACTCAAAATAACATACCGTCATGAAATGAAGTTAGGCCAATAAATACTCGGGGGGCATTTTCATTGAATCAATTTTTTGATGGTGTTGTTTTTCATCATGGTGTTGTTTTTCATCATAGTAATATTCTCAAGATGTTATGAAATCAATTGTTACCGATCAAAATGTATGATCTTTGTGACCCGACTCTGCTGCTTTGCATCAACCTTTTCCTTTCTTGCCATTCCACACGGTATTGTGTTTTTTTTTAATAGAGGGACGCCCCCCTCCACTTATACCTTCAGAATCCGTCACAAAGTATACAAGGTCTGAAAGATAAAGCACATTAGATTTGTATTTGTCGTTTTCAAGATTTTTCTGGACACACTGCCCACTGCTATCACAGTCAACTGTAACACATTCATGTAAGGTGGGACTGATCTGACTCGGTGAATGAATTTGCAACGAATGGGAGAGGGCGCGTGTACGGCTGCCGTTCATGTATAGTATGTTCTGTTTACACCCCCCCATATTTCCCCTTCTCTCCCCTGTTCTCCTCTTTCTCTCTCTTTCTCTCTCTCTTCCCCTCCCCTCTTCTTCTTTTGTCCGCTCCTCCGCCCCTTTACATATTTCGATTAGGGGCACGCGACCTTCATGCCCTATATACCACCAGTTTCTGACCCTCTACAAAGTCATGTACAATAGTGCTCCCTATGATGTCTAGGAGCGTGGTAGGTCCATTCATGGACTTTACCTGTGGTAGCTAGGGTCCATGGTCCATCCATTCTACAGAATTCCGCTACAAATTGTGTAATTTGTTCCGTGGAATATTGATTTTTCTCCGTATGCCACAAAAGAAAAGTTAATTGCATTCCATCCTCAATGAACCATCATAATAGGACAATCAGTCACTTTAAAGACCATTTAGCGCCAATGACCATGATTCTGTTCATGAAGCCTGCGTCAGTGTTGGACAGTAGTGGCATGTGCAGTAGAGTTTGAGAATCAGGGGTGATCGACAGGTCCTTGCTGGGTATGGTCTAGGTCTAGGACATAATTTTTGGTTGCTTGACTCTCCTGACAGTCGACTTGACATCGCATCTTCTGCTGCTAAGAGGAGATGGAAGCCCGTCTTTTACTTGATATGCTTTATCATGATTTTGTTTGGGAATGAAAAAATAATAAATTTCACTTTTTTTTTCTTCTCACTTACCTGCCTGGGTTAGAATGCTGAAACCATGTGAGGAATTCCGCATAGAGAAGAAAATATAGAATGCATTCGATGTTGATTAGATAAGGGTTATGTGATGATTTAAAACCAGCAATTTGATTCTGCTTAAAGGAACGTGGATATAACATTTCATTTTGGTGTACATGATAAACTTAACCGCAGATTTTGTAATATTCATCGTGTAAAGTATTATTTCGTAATGCTGGAGTCGGTCTTTTGAGGAGCTCGCCTTTCTTTTATCAAGATCACTGACATACTTTCGATGTAGGATGGGTCACCATGGTTACCGAGTGACGTAAGAAACATACATGATGTACCCAGTCAAAACATCATGTTTACTGTGCATTTATGTTGTTTTAAACCAGGTGCATGTAAACTTGCGAAGTTGATACTTTTCATTTGATTACTGAGATAACAACAGTTAAACTAATGTTCTCTAATATTTCGCTTACGTTTAAGCAAAATGATGTATATTTATAAAGTGCATTGTTGCGCTCTAGATAATTTATATCCCAGGTACGGGTTTCAACCACACCTAAAAATGTGTACTATGGATCGACGAGGGAATCGCAGTGGTATACAGTGTGGTTCAAAACTTCAATTATGTTATCCGTGGATTGCTATACAATTATTTTGTGGTTTGGAAGACAGTAAACTTGTCGGGCTCACGAACGTTAAATAGACCGTGAATTTCAACATTTCCGGCTAGGCATTCTTCACCGGACGAAACCTGTATACATGATATTTCATGGATAATGATTTTCTTCAATAAAATCCAAATTCCACACTTCATAAAATATGATTTTCGAAACAGGACTTAGTGGTTCATACATTTGTGACGATGATGTTCTCACACTCATATACATGCAGTTTATAATGTGATCTCGACGTGATGTAGAGTTTAGTTATTTGTCTAACGTTAATAATGGCCATATGGGTTAATGCATCTGTTAGATGTGTACGGGGCTTGAATAGCATTTATACAATATAATGCCAGCTGTTGAATAATGTAAATCACCTGTATGTTTTTTAGAAATGGTAGTAACAACTTATTGATATATGTTTGTTTCAATACAAAATATTTTAATTTGATTTCAAGTAAAAACAAAATATGCTATGAAGTTTTTAGTAACATTGTTTTTGTTTATTGTAATCATAATATTCAAATAATTAGAAATCAATTCGTGTTGCTGATCTATCTCTTTGATTAAATTAATGATACAACATGAAAAGGAAACTCCAGATTATCGTTAAAAAACACGTCAAAATGCCTTTTAATGATATTTCTTGACCTATTTTTCAATACTTTTTATACTGGTATGTAATTTTACTTTTGACGTGAAATCAAAATGAACTTTATACATTGGGTGATGGAAGGATGCAATACATAATATGTTTTACACACTTATACTATTTCATTTACTAATCTTTTTTTTTTGTATTCTTTTATTTCCAGGTTCCTTCTAGGGTGCAGCCAAGGTTGGTCATATCCATTTACTCATAGATGGATGTTTTCCACGAGCGTGTGCTGCTTATAGGAACTCGAGATGGCGTCCTTTCACATCGTCAAGTTTCTGATACCGAGATGAGCTAGCGAATATGATTTGCGTTGATATTCTGACAACGCATCATAGTCATCAGATGGTATAAACTTTGTCTCCTGTTAATGGTGTATAGGACACTGATCATTCGCAGAGGTCCAATTTTAATTTAGTAGTGTGTTATATTGGCTACCATGTGGATAGGCGAAACGTGATTGATGTTGCTGAAACTGAGGAGGATTGTCGACTTTGATTCTCCAAGAGCTACTGAAAGATCATCCAAATGATCAGCAAATTCGCTAATTTACCCCGCCAGCACGTTAGTCAGCACTATCACATACACCCTAGACGTCCAACCCACACCCACACCCACAACCAACACTACCACAACCACCACCATCAACATCACAGCAACCACTCCAACCACTTCAGCGACATGAATCTGCCACCAAACACGTTCGACGGCCCGAAGGCCATCAACAACCACAACGGCAGTAATAACATCAGCAACGGCGGCGGAAACAACAGCAACGACGTCGAACTCATGATGGAGCTGCCTCCGTCATCGCCGATCTCGCAGGCAAGTCACGCCAGCCACGCCACCATCCACAGATCTGTCAGTCAAACGAATAATGGCGTCAACGGCGTCAACGGCGTGGGGATGAGCATCCTCCAAGGACGTTCTTCGCGTCTTGCCAGCGCTGCAGAAGACCTCACAACCATGCACAAACCACACAGTCTTAGCCTCTCCCGCGCAACGCTTACAAGTAAAGAATTCGGGGTGGAAAAGTCTCTCACATCTATGGGTATCCTAGCGCTGATAGCCATCATCATCACATCTCTTTCTATCGTCTTACTTATTCAGTTTAACTCAATGCAGAGCCAGATATTGACTGATGGAGCCGTAGAAGGAGTGACTGGTACCAGATGGTATTCAGATATTTTAGACTCTGGTGTGGTCCTTGTGAGCTTCTGCCTCATGCTGAACTTATGTTGTGTGGTCGTCTGCACGGGACAGAGCTATTTTACGGCGAAAATGTTAAAGCTACCTCAAGGAGAAGAAAGGTAAATGTTCTTAGTTTTAAGTAGACTCCACATGAATTACAAATACTTCTTGTGATATTGAGCGGTCATTATTCTTGTATAATCACTGCCATAGGTCATTAACTCTATCATTCTCACATCCCCTGGCCATGTCTTTCTGTGTCTTATTCTCTCTCTTACCTTTTCTCTCTTTCATGTAATCTAGGGTATCTGGTAAACAGGGATTGAAATATAGAATAATATGATTCTCTTGCTGTTGAAACTGATAATGAAACTTTCAAATACATTAATTTCATTGTAGACGAACATGCATTCGATTGTGTCCGCACGTTTCGATTGTGTCCGCATGTATGTATTCATCCTAATGGATTTTTTTAGTTTTTGGACCTAGTCAGTAGTCACGATGGTTCTTATTTTGAGTCTTAGTTTTTATTTTTATTTTTTGTCTTGCCTCCTGTTTCATTCTGACAGATCATGTGACTTTCTAAAGAATACCTCTGGCTCACGGTTCCTCGCTTTCTGTTCGTTCTTCGTATCCATACCAATCTTTCTCGTCGGTAAGTATCTGAGTTTCATCATATTGATTGTTAATACATTTCTGCCCATATTACTGAATTAAATAACCCAAAGCGAATGTTGTAAACTTTCAACCCAGTTATCTTTATCACGTTTGATGCAAGGGTGAAGCACGAAATTTTAAGCCGGCGTTTCGGACATATACTCTCCTCGGGTCGGGAGATTAGAATGGGAGTTTAACTATTAATGGTTCATAATTGTCAAACTTAATATTCAATTCAGAGTCCACATAATATTTCTCATTATGTATGTGTTTTTCTTCTCACACAGCTCTTATACTCTACATTCTCCTCGAGTTCCGAACGATACCCGCCACTGTGTCTAGCGCCCTCATCGGGTTGGCCATCCTCTTCATGATCTTTAGTTTTGGGCACAACGTACATCTATGGCAACGTGAACAGTCATTGATTAACAAACGACACGCTCCACCACCGGGTGTCTTTACCGGCATGAACGGAGGTCCTTTCCACAGCAACCAACGCCAGCAGTATTCAAATCACAACAACCATCACACAGACAATGATGGACACCGGTTCGCCTATTCGAATCACGCGACAGATAGTGGCGATACTGCTATCGATCCAATGAGTGTCAGTAATCTATCGACGCTCGTCTGACGGTGACTTACCAAACCAAGCCCAAGACTAGCTTTCAGTACTTCATCTTTCAAATAATACAATCTTCCTTCAGAATAGGGTGGTAATAAGTGTTCCAAATATAAACCCTTTCAGATGAGTCTATGTTCTTAAAAATTGGACAACCCTGACAAGTGTCATCTTTTAAAGTCCTAATACACTCGAAGATTTGACATTTTCACATCAGTTATGTAGCTTCTGTTGTTTGACAAATAATTTTATGACGGATAAAAATAAAGCAGCTGAAAGTCAGTGCCATAAGAAAGATGACCATTTGTGTTCCAAAGTCGTGGACAATTATCGGGCTGGCATAGTAGTCCTTGATAACAGCCTATCAAACTCATTGACTTGGGACAAAAATGACAAGGTATTTTGATAGCATGAACAAATTAAATAGTGTATTCTTTATAAAATTCTAGTGAAGGCACAGCATCTGTAGCATTACATTGACATAAGGACCAAGTTTATTTTACACACTTCCTGGCAACATTTATCATGTTAATTACTGTCTCTGCCTAAATTTGATTAGATAATACACACATGAAGCAAATCAAAGGCAATGTTGCTTTCTAATGTGCTGATTATCGTCCAAATAATTTGAATAGCACTCAAAGTGACACAGTGTTTTCTATGATAGTTTGAGTCTATTTTGTTATAAGCATTCTACATTTTTACCAGTGCGCTTTCATCTTTCAAATCCGTACCAATTTAATGTAATACCATGCGATAGGGTAGTAAATAGTTATTTGTATTTACTAGCTCATCAGTCCATAATCAAGGTATTCTTGGCTTGGTTTGGTAGAGTCCACGTTTCTTGTAGATAGTTAACTGTTTATAGTTATCCAATTATTGGTTCATCTAACTAAAATGAAATTTCTACTAGGTGTGGCGAATTTTCATAAAGGGCAATTCCACTGGCAAAGGTGCTAACGAGATTACACATCCCTTAGAGGTGCTGGGATCAAGTGGTTTAGTCACCGAAATGTGGATCACAAAGTATACGTGGTTCGAATCACCACCTCCTTTGCCAG
This sequence comes from Hemicentrotus pulcherrimus, assembly GCA_003118195.1. Lineage (NCBI taxonomy): Eukaryota > Metazoa > Echinodermata > Echinoidea > Camarodonta > Strongylocentrotidae > Hemicentrotus > Hemicentrotus pulcherrimus. Next base: position 209,848 of record BEXV01000341.1, on the reverse strand, counting down.
GGCACAAACGTCCTAATTTGCATAGGCTTACATCAAATACCCATTCTCACTTCTGACCAAACATCGCTGTGTTACGATGAAAGTTGCTGAACAACTTCCTCTGTAACATCGCGATATTAGTAAAGTTAGTTTGGGCCGCAGAATGGGCCTCATACGTTTAAAACTTCAAAGAAAGAAATCAACATTCCTCATATTCAGTCCATGAAGTTATTCAGAATTTGGTCCTTGCTTTATGCGATGAAAAATTTCGTTGCAAAAAAGGAGAAAACCATTAAAATTAAAATCAGTCGTGTCAGTTAAACAGAATTTATCCTTCAAGTGTTCTCGACTTTTTTTTCATGTGGAATTGCCCTTTTATCATTTTACTAACCTCACTAATACATTATCATAGTTTGCAGTGAAGAATTGCCTTATATGATAACAATCCTTTTTAAAGCATTGCTCTGCCGGTATATGATTGAGTAAAAGTCACACTTTGACCATAAAATTTAGATAATGATAATAATAATAATAATAATAATAATAATAATATAATAATATTAATAATAGTGTAAAATTATAGAGCGCACACCGTTCAAGGACGCTCACGGCGCTAGCTCAGCAACAGTTCTCTTAAATACATGTAAAAGTAAAGTAAATGTAAATCTCTCTCGTCATTTTCAAAGAATTTTTTTTAATTTTATTTTTACTAGTACGATATAATAAAACATGAAAAAGAGAACAATTGATGTGATAATGTGGGATAAAATATAGCATTTTGAAATATTTTACTCACTGGTCACATTTCTTATCGCTCGTACTTATTCTTTTTTTGGAATAAGCCAAAGTGTTAGATAGTTTTTTCTTGAATAAACCCAAATCATTAACCTCATTCACCATAGACTTTCTGGAATACTAGATCTATGTTTCAACATTATAAAAGGGATTTGTTTAGTTTATTAAATTTATTAAAACCCGTGTCAGATCAATGCTGTTTTAAATGAATTTGGTAATTCAGAGTACTCAAACGAAATGAATGAAACGAGCCCTTTTGCAGAAAAACAGTGTTCAAGTCATTTTAATCTTAATCACAATACTATGTACAATATGATAATTACGTATTGTAGCCACTAGACATTCTAAATACCTCCAAGCCTAAAAGTGTAAATTCGAGATGTATTTTTAGAAAGTTAAATTCTATCGAAAATTACGTTTACTTTCAAGAGAAACATTGTCTATAATTTAATTTACCTTTGCAATAAACAAACCCCGTATACGAGTAAGTACATCACTGTTTCGAAGCTATGTGATAGTAGAAATCTTTAAAAAGTTACAGACAATAATATGATCTTGCTCGTGAAGGCACTGTCATATGACCGTATATGTCAATTTGATACAAATTTCAACAATTATTTAAGATAAAAATCCCTCTTTTTGTTGCACATAAAATTATTTACATTCTCATTTCTCAAAGGTGTCTACAAAAAGTCATAAATAAGATCTACGAATACAAAAACTGACAAAGCTGAAAGATTGAAGAAATAACGTAAATAATGTTTCATATATTTACAATTGTATAGTTATCGCTATTTTATATACGAATTAAATGCTAATTAAATATTGTAATACAAATCTGTAATACAAATCTGAACATGTGTGATTCTGTTTGCTATCAGATAGTTTTATCTGTAGCCAAGCAATTAATGTTGACAGTAATATTCAGGATTGTCAATTTCATCTCTTCCTCCCACCTGTAAACTGTAAACTTCCTTCTGCTTTGTCATTGCGTAAGTATTGTTTTCAATAGTGTGATGTATACATAAAGTTATGTAATAACACGAGAGAGAGAGAGAGAGAGAGATGAAGGGAGAGAGAGTGTGTGTGTGTGTGTGTGTGTGTGTGTTATATGTGTGTGATAAAGAGAGAGAGAGGGGGGAAGAGAGATTAGAGATTAGGAGAGAGGGAAAAGAAAGGGATTAGGAGAGGAGAGAGGGAGAGGGAAAGTGTCGGGAGAAAAGAGAAGAGACAAGATGTGATCATTAAGTAATGAATCTGGTACATTAATCTATTTATTTAATCATGTTAAGGAAATCTCAAGAGTGTTAAAGATAGCATGAAATAAATCAAAGTTTCTTCATGAATAAACACCTATCTCTTCAACCAAGTGGAAGGTAGTAATCCCTTGCATATAATCTGATTGACAAACTGTAAGGAAGCACGCATGGGCACTCCGGGTACACGCCCCCTCAACGACAATTTAAACATTCAGTTTTGTCGTTGATTGTAAGTCACAAGGTGTCAATTATATGTGTACATTTATTTATATTCCTGATATATCTCAAAACGATGATTTATCAATTATCAAGAACGTGAAAATCTGTTTATCGTCACACAAATAAGTGTTCATCACGATTCAACAAGTGTCATACATGATCCAGGTAGACAAAGATCTTGCATAGTCGTTTATCCAGTGTCATTGACACTCATGTTCAGAGTCGTGGATAAACTTTCATCGTGATTCAGAAAAGTGTCTCATCAAGTTTGCTTGGTAGCATAGTTCTTGTAGAAACTCTCAATTGCTATTTTTGTGACTTCGCAGTTGCATTCGGTTTGCTTGACGTCTTTTTCTCCGGCTTTTTCTCGTTGACTATTTTCACGCCTTTCTCTGTCATACTCAAGTCTTTTTTCTTCTCGCCTCCGTCCGAATGGTTCTGCTTTTTGCACATGGCTGGTATCTGTGAGAGCTGTGGTAACTTGGTGACATGACCGGTCTTCGCCATCCGGATCGTAATCACGATGAACACGACGATGACGATGATGATGAGTATTGAGAAAATGACGATGAGAGCGATGTGCGCCGGCTCCATCGGCGTCGGTGGAAGTCTGGCTGGTGTGGTTGCTGTCCACATCGTCGTCGTGTCGCCCGTGATCGTTGATGACGGTAGTGACGTGGTCATCGTCTCTATCTCTATCGTAGTGTTGTCTGTGAATGTTTCATTTTCAGTTGGTACACTCGTCGGGTCGTCCAGGATCTCGCACAGTGGGGTCGCAAGGTTTATTTCTAGGAAAGCAAAAGAAAGACATCGAAAGTGTATGACTGGAAGAATTTGACGAGTTTAACAAAACCATTTTCTTTTCCCCTCAATCTTGATACACGACTTTTCATCAAACAACTAATGACATCGCGGTTTTAAATGACTTAGATCAAGGTGAAGATGAGATTAGATACATACAGTAGATTAAATTGTACAGAATATCAAATTTCCGATCTTTTTTGTTTTAAAGACTAAAAACTTCCCTTTTCGCTGCAATTATATAACTAAACAATTGAAAACAATGTTGTTCCCATGCACCCTAGGTTACCTCATGCAATAAAAAGTAAAAAATAAAAAAATAATTTTAAAAAACTTCAACCACTCCCACCTCTAGGGCCCTGCCTCTGATCTGATAGACTAAATGACTCACCCGTGGTCTCGCCCATAGGGTCTGTCCAGTTAGCGGTCACGAACGTCAGTTCTACCTCATCACCGGGGTATTTACCGCCATCGACCGGCGAATCGACAACGGGAGTTATCTGAGGAATAAAACACAATAGTTCCTCTTTATAGCAAAATATAAAGGGAAGCACTAACCTCAAGTAACGTTGGGCAATATCGTTCGAATGGCACAAAAATTGACCCATCACTTATTTTGTTTGTTTGTTTGTTTTAGTTTCGGTGGAAGATACTTGAAGGGTTTCGGGAGGGAAACAGACACGGACGCAAGTTTTAAACGAAAACGTCTAAATTTTGAACTGAACATCAAGAACATAAGCAAATTTATTCAAATTTTCACCTGCTGACATCGATTTTAACCCTGCTAACTGTGAACCCTTAGAGAAACTTGTCCTTGAATTCCTGATTAAAAATTAAAAATCTCGTATCTACAACTTTGCCGACAGAAATTGTAAAGTGCAAAATAAGCAACGCACCCCGATCTCCCTCCCCCTTGGCCTTTGTTGCCGCCCCTTTAGCATTTTAGCTGCATGCCACAAGATTTGAATTACTGCTACTTACCTTGACGTGGTATAGCTGCCCTTCTTCCAAACCCTGAAGTTTTGTCGAAATTCGGAAGTCCTGAAAATGAATATAACGCAATTTTATTTAGATTTATACAAAGACACGATGGTACGGTTTAGTAATCTGAAGATGAACTCGTACTTTAAAATTATTCTAAAGCCATTTAAATGTTAATCAATTTCAGAGTTGGGAGAATTGTTTTCTTCAGCACATAGCACCAAAGGTTATCTCACTTTTAATAGTGACGATGCTCATATACATGTAGTTTACATGATCTGTCATCTATTCATATTTACTTGCAGTACCATTTTTAATACCTCTTGATTTCAATTTGTTAATGATTGTGTGTTCGTTTGTGTGTGTGCGTGTACAATACAGATAATTACTTTTTGTTACGACAAAAGTATATGATTGAGAGAAAATATTTGAATTTTTCGTTATCTCACCGTCTGATTTGTCTCATTTGACGCAACAGGCATGAAAATGTTCAATGTTTGAAATGACATTGAAGGAGGTTCCAAAACTACATCCGGTGCAGGGGTCATCACTACACCGTAGTCTATGGAGTACAGGAAGATGTTTCCATTGACTTGGAATGGTGGAAGCCATGATACAGAGACTTGTAGGAGACTCGTCGTACTGTTGCGGCAAAGACTGTTCACATGAGGGTCGATGGGGGCGCCAGAGTACTGAACGATGACTGTCAGAAATATAGACAGAAAGTAAAAAGGAGAATAATTAAATCCGTGTCCAGTTTGAACAAGGCATCATTGTGTAAATAGAAATCCGAGGAAATAAATATCAACCCACAAAGCACCGAACTCTTACTGCGATGGCCGTATAAAACATAACTTACAACTAACTAAGCAACCTAGAATTGACGTTTAAGACCAATACTGATTTTATATTGACTTTTATTACGTTCTTAAAAAGGTCATAATTCATTTAGAAATGCTTGGTGTGTGTGCCCAATGCCATATCGGAACTCAATCTTTTGGATGAATATGATTTATATGTAACTTGAAATTTACGATTTTCAGTTACCTTTCAGTGAAATTTCTCTTTTAATTTTTCACTGGACGTTATTAATACATGAATATTCACACAAGTTACAAAAAGTTGAAAGTTGAAGTGTATCACTAATTAACATATTTATTTAAATTTCATTTCATTTCCAGGTACATAAAAATGTCCAACAATACCAAAGAAAATGAGAAAACAAATTGCAACAATAAAATATTGTATCAAAGAAGGCTCTTCTCGTTAGCTGATGGTATAATATAATATAAGATATACATATTCAATGCCAGGAAGATGCAAAAGACTATTCATGAGATCACACATGTTAAAGGGAAAGTCCACCCTGAACTTAAGTTGTTTTTAATAAAAGCAGAACAGTGAGAGAAACATATCAGTGAAGGTTTGACGAAAATCCGACAAAGGATACAA
>BEXV01000341.1:174666-195983 GCA_003118195.1 Hemicentrotus pulcherrimus | reverse complement strand
CCCCCCCCCAGACAATTAATCTACTTCCACCAAGCCTTCCCTGACTGCTGCAACTTGTGGCAAGGGGATGTTGTACGGGCGTTATTGTCATGAGCCGATAAATAGTCTGAAGCTGATTATCCGAGGATAACTTATCCTTGGAAAAGTTGACCTGATACATTTTCCTGATATACCTGCATTCCTTCATTAATTCTAATAATTCACAAGTTCCTTATTCCAATATAAAAAATGGTGTAAAGAAATACTTCAATCGACTTTGTAAAAGAAATCGCTTAGTAATCCAGAAAAATAGGCAAACACAGATTGAGTTAAAGCATGATAACACTATTTGATTTTGAAGTATGTCCAGAAAGGAGTGGACAAGAGCAACATTTTGGCATGGCGAGACGGAAAGTCAACGCCCAGCTGAATTACATTAAAACATAGTTTGTGACATGATTTCGGATATAGAATGGAAATAAGATTTGTGCTGATAAATGTCTGCCAAGAAGTTCCACATCTTCCCACGTGCAACTGTTCATATTATATCTACTCTAAGCAATCAGTTGCATATAAACACTTAGCATAAAACTCGCCCTTTCAACGCAATATAAATTTTAAAAAGAGTGTCCTCCAAATTCGAGACGATAACATCATAATCGTCCTTGTTAAACGTATATACACTGTTTCCCCATTCTTCAACATGTCTCCATAAAATTCCTTTATTATTCCTTTTTATTTTTGTTTTATTTATCATTTCCTGCTCTTTTTTGTTATTTATTCATTTTCTTATATGGGTGTGGTGAGCTAAGTTCGTCAGTATAATTAGCGATCATCCTTTTAATGCGCATGGTACAACATTTGTAGTCATTTTAATTGATACAAAACTCTAACCAATATGTCAATCTAAAGTGTGTTTACACATCGACATGCTATAGAAAATTGGGAAACTGTCGCTTTGCCCCTAAAGCATGGTCTGCTCACAATCAGGAAAGTTCGGTTTTCTTGAAAGGAAATCTGGTTTCCTGATTAAGTTAGAAGGCGCCAATTTAGCACTAGGTCTCATTACAACCCTAGAAAGGTCTGCATGGGAAGTATCTTATACATGCTCCAACGAATATTACTCTCTGTGGTCAATTTCTGTCACTTATCCGGTTTCCTTACTTCAGCCCGGAATCAAACACACTATACCTAACCCTAACCCTAAACGTTATCAGGGCATAAAACCCAATCGCGGTTCCACTTCAATCGAGTTTATTCACCTTCGGTGACGATCCTATATGGCAAGCCAAATGTTTTTCGAGAAAATACTCGTAGAAAGAAAAAAAATGAACTTGGTTTCGCGCGATGAACATTGGGCATTTGGCTTGCCGTCAGCTTACAAATTTATTGTTTTGTGACATTTTCTAAGGTTGTTGACGGTGAGTGGATGTGACGCGATAGTAACTGTTTCATGTCCAATAATGACTAGGATGATGTTGTCAGAAAAAATATGATTGTGGATCTTGGATTAGAATGCAGTATTTGCCTTTCATTTCACACATAATGTACTTCGGACTTTTGGGCTTCAGCTGACCAGAGCCTCCCGACTTTCTGACTCCTTTTTCCTCATATCTGTACAATCATCTCTGTGTTGAATGTGTCAACACCATTTAACGCGATCCAGCAACATATTGTTATCTGTGTGATCATCTTTAAAGGCGCTAAATGATACAATTTAAGTGCTCTAGTCTTCCTTTTAAGAGACTTTATATTAAGTTACGAGTATATTCACAAAAACATCTGCCTTGTTTCACGAGCTACTTCGCTTGTAACGGAATGAGTTTTTAAAATTTGATATAGTACTCGCACGATTCTATTCCCAAACTCAATTAAATGCGATTGAATCTTAGTTATATTTATTTTGGGAAATGTACGGGGTATGAAGAATAAGAAGATTATTACAATTCTTTATTTCTAACTTTGAAAGACAGATAGCCTATGACGGAGATACAGGTTTGGTAAATCAAAGCAGGAATTATTGGCATACTGGATGTATAATGTCAAACGCTGCACACCTTTGGCATTATCGTACTTGTGGCCATAGAAGAAAAATGTCTTAAGTGTTTATTCACGTGTCGGTTTATGAAATAGTATAGCATGAGTTTGAAATGGTAATATTTTGGCTTACTAACACTTATTTTTTTCATACGATAGTGTCATCAAGCTAATAAGACACTGTTCCGATATAGGCCGAATTTTTTTAATTAAAAAAACGCTTTGGCTATACCCTTACAATCAGATCCAGATCCAGGACACTGCTGCATTCAAAACAAAAAAGCAGGAGCCAATCAGGACACACCATTCTACGAGCCACTAATAACACCTTGATCGTGATTGGTTCATCAGTGAGAAATCATAATTTGCGCATTGATTTTGATTGGTTGATTCTATTGATTCTACAGTGTTGTAAATCTCTTTGCAAGAGGGGTCATGACCTTTCAATATAAATGACTCTCATGTCACCCCTCCCAATACATCATCCTTGAAATATCAACCCCTCCCCGTGAAATGTGATTAGGAGTCCTTTAAACGTCTGATATGTGTGTGATTGCCAATATCCCCGCTGACGAATGTCCATTCTGTCGCCCATGTGCCTATGTATGTTTAGCAGGGTGACCAATTTAGCAGGGTGACCAACAAAGTTTGTACATGGACATCTGTCCATACGATAGTTCGTGAAATCTCAAGAAAGAAGTGAATGAAGTTTTTAGGTCCTTAAAAGTATGAATAATTAAAATTAGAAAGCCATACATGCTGCAAAGGATGAAGGCAGAATTACCTTTCAGTCAAATACGAAATATTAATCAAACATATCTAACCCTACTCAACAAAGAAAATTTATTAACAGATGAGGCCTTTTAGAGCAGGTGGTCTTTATGTACATGTTCCTTTAATACATAAGTGTAGTCTTTAAATATAAAAAGGGTGGTCTTTCAATACAGGTGGTCACTAAAGCAGATTTGACTGAATAATTAAGATAATACGTTGTGCATTACTTGGGATAACGTCATTGATACTACAGGTTTGTCAATGTGTCTATTTTTAGTATAATAATTAATTTATATAGGGATTATGCTTGACATTAGAAGAAAAATAGCGTAGCAAGACAATGGTCTCGAGAGAGAAAACAAGCACAAGATGAAGAAATAATATCGAAAATGATATAACAATATATTTCGAACGTTATGACTCACTGAACATACATCATCTTTCTTACTATTATTTCACAAAACTGCCTATTATTGTCCGATTATATAAATATATATAAATACGCATGATTCAGCTTCCCTAGAAATAACATTTCTAAATTTTGAATGGAGCCTTTAACATACTTCAAGCATATTTGGAATGTATTCAAAGGAGGTAGGTGGGTAAAAACAATTAGTTAATCTAATATAGGTAAGGTCGGAGTCCTCCTCCAAGTTATTCAGTCCAACTTACTCCCATGGAGAAATGACTATCAGAATAAACGAAATCTGGATCACTGGGTCAGTAATATATTTGACAGTATAAAATCTCATCCTTTAATAATAAATATATTAAAATAAGATAAAAATTATTATCAAATAAATAAATAAATAAAACAAACACACTAAAGCAGCGACGAAGCAGATGAAACGTAACGTTTATTTAGTCCAGTTACGCTACACTCATTGCATAAGGATTAACGTCATAGCATTGTCGTATGCGATGAGGCTGGTGGTCAAATCAAGTTTGATCTATTCACTCTGTGTATGGGCAACAGTTTCCCAAGGCTCTAATTTGATTAACCCACAAAACACTACCAATCTGTAGCCTTCTTCGCGTCGAATGGCAATGACTCCTCTTCACACGTGTCATAATATTTAACCTAAATGAGTTTATTCAAACGTGGGAAGTAAGGGCAACCCGTAGCAGGTGAGGCGCCATCTTTAATTGAGTGATGATTGGTCCGTTGTTGTCACGTGGACAGTTTCACCATTGTCTCACTTCCTATCGTAAGCTTAATTTGTCTGCTACCGTAGATAAAGGGATTATTACGAGTTACTAACGGGACTGGAATAGGATTTGCTCCTCTCTGATGTCATCCTTAATTAATCTAGTTTGATGACTTAATGGCAGAGGTGATGATCAACTGGAAGAGTGGATGGAATGTCTGGAAAGAATTTCCGAATGAGCAATAATGAGACAAAGACTGCGTATATAGATTGTGACACATTTTGGAAAATATATACTGTTTTAGCTAGTCTCTCTCCAGATCTCCCTCTCTCTCTCTCTTTCTCTCTCTCACACAAACACACACACACACGCTCTCTCTCTCTCTCTCTCTCTCTCTCTCTCTTTCTCTTTCCCTTTCTCTCTCCCTTCCATTGTCCTTCCTTTTCTCTCCCTTTTCTCTTTCCCTCTGTCTCCCTCTTTCTCCAACTTCCTACCACTATCATTCTCTGTCCCGTTCATCCTCTATGCTCCTGTCATTATCATTTTGTTATGACAAAATGACATCACTATCAATAAACCGTTTCTTCATTTCTCAATATAGCAACTCTTCTCTCGAAATATGACATTTGCAGATAAATTCTAAGAAAAGTTTGCAGGAAACAAAACTTTTCAATTATGCTTTTCCAAAATCTCAGAAAATGCGATATTTGCACACAATGCAACTATTATGATAGAATAAGCTATGCAAAATAGTATGAAAACATCGTTAATTCCTACATAAGACATATCATCTGTGAAGCCTACCGTCTTGAATTCTGCCCACAGGCAAAGATTATTGTATTCACGGACGAGGGGTACCCCATTGTGACATTATTCCTAACAAGCTTGTCCCCTACAAGGGGCTACTCATCATATGGTTCACGTTAACCATGGATTCTGATTATTTGATGATAGAACAGGGCACTATTTACGTGGTTAATTGGTGGTTAATTGGTTAATGGAGTGACACTTTTTGACGAAGGACATGTCCGGGATTTTATGAGGGAGAGAGGGTGTGTGTGTGAGAGAGAGAGAGAGAGAGAGAGGGAGAGAGAGAGAGAGAGAGAGAGTGAGAGAAGCAACATTGATGAAGAGAGTGGGAGATTAAGCCACCCCACATACACACACCCTCTCCTACTCATACACATACATACCCAAACCCATGTAATGCCCCAGACGTAACTTTATTTAAATAAAATTATATTCCACGTTCTTATATAACATATCCCAGTTTAAATGTTACGTAATATGTTATCTGCATGAATAATCAGTTACATACGGCGCTGGGGATAAGTTTTGATAGGTGCAGTTGACGAGATCAGCAGAAAGATATTAAAGATATACAAACAGCTTTTAAAAATAAAAACAAAGTGCGGAAAGCATTTGAGTGAGAATATAAAACTGTTTTTGACAAATTCAGGAAACGGGGTGTGAAACAGGTAGTAAGACATAGAAGAGAAGAGAGAAAGGAGAAGAGGAGAGAGTGTCAAAAAGAAACACCACGAGGGGAAGATCAGAGAATAAACAGAAAGAGAACGAGTGTGAGAGAGCGAGAGGGAGGGAGTGATATATATAAAGAGAATGGGGGATAGAGAGGAAGAGAGACAGCAAGAGATAAACAGAGAGAGAGTATATGCTAAGATAGTTAGAAAATGTAAACAGAGGGGAAATGGAAATAGAGAGACATTGGGCAGTTATAGAGGAGAAAGGAAAGGAAATGGGCTGAATGGAAGAAACCGATTATCAGAGAAGGTGGGAAGGAAAAAAAATTTTAATTAATTTTTTTGTTTAATGTTGGGGGAAAGGGTTCAGGAGAGAGCTAGAGAGCGAGAACGAAATGGGTCAAAAGTTGTCCCCTACCTACGGATGTAGCGTTAAGTCCGTTTCCAAATTCAACAACTTCCTAGATTATATCTCCCACATCCAAATCAGTTTTTATCAGCTTGGATTCCTAGGTTCTTGAATGGACGGGAAAACACCCTGACAACTTTCGAAGAGCCAGAAAGTCGTTTTTAGTTTCCTTTCGAGTCTGGCTCCTGCTCGAGGGTCTTGATGTCATTGACATTGACTGTGTATAATTCGGAGGGCTGTATAAGCGTATTAAGCTTCATGCTGTACTCGTTTTTGTGATTAATATGTAGCATCTTTATATGATTTCTGATGGTTTCCCAAAGCCAATTGGAGATGGAAAATTAATATATTTATATCTTTAAAAAATACATTGAAAATGATGATGGGAAACCAAAATTAAATCAAATATACACCTTTAATAGCTATACTACTTCGTTATGGTGGCAATAATTAATTAATCGTAGTACTATTCTGTGCTCAGATACTTCATTGTCCTAATTTGGGGGAACTTAAACTTAATCCAGGATTGAGTGGCTGACAGCGTTGACAGCGAACTATATAAGGCATATTTCTATTTTCATTGCTCTATGCATGGAGAAGCTTTGCCCGTCACGTGACACATCACATGTCCTTCAAGGTGTCCCCCCGTACATGACCGTGACATTCTATCTCTCATCCAGGAAGGTTTATCAGCTCAACCATCTTCTAGATGAGACATTGCATGACTTTGATGAAAAGCCCAGACTAAATTTACCTCAAGTAGCTGTTTTTTTTTTCTTCTTAAAAGACAGGATGTGGCGCAAATAGGGACATTTTCCTCCATTAATATGACCACTTTGGGTTGTTAAGTTTGTTTCATTGAGGAAGCTCTGCCTAGACTATGGACCTATAACTCGCAAGTTCACTTCTATTCCACTGCTACCCAAGTTGTGTAGTTAAAGGTAAAGACCAGTATTGGAAACGCCCCAATTTAAAAAAAAAATGAAATGGAAGCTCTCATTACCAATCATGTGAAAGAATATGTTTTGACTAATTCAAGATGATAACAAATTGGCCGGAAAACCGCCTACTATTTCATATGTTTGGTAAATTTGTTTCTCTCATGGTCTGTGTGAGATATAGGGTAGTCCCATATACATCTTTCTGTGTATAGTGCTTGTAACTTTACGAAGAATGGGCCAAATTTCTTATCAGTTTGATGATTCCAGAACCTTGCAGATGCTAGATGCTGGATGATCAACCATTTCTGATCGATTCCACAACGTTTCTTTCACAATGTAATCGCATGACCATAACTGGTCTTAACCTTTAAGATGGTCTCAAACAACATGGCTACCTCAAAGTTTAATAGGACTGTGGAAGAGACGACCAAAACTGATTAACGCATTTATTCTTGTTTCTTTTCTGTTCATAGAACCCTTCTCATCCATTTGTATGTCCTCTCTCTCCCTTGTCCTCTTTCCAGTATCCCCTTTTTCCTAACTCTCTCTCTCTCTCTCTCTCTCTCTCTTTCTTCTCTTCTCCCCCTTTCAATATATCTAATCCGCCCTTTGTATTAAGACAAATTATCAATTATAAGACTTTGATATAAAAAATGACCTTTTTTCTTTTTTGTGTCATTTTGTTTATGTGAAGTCTTGTCTATATCCTGGCGTAGAACGGAACAAACAAAATAGTTAAAACGTGCAAATGAAAATATAACTCCTACTCTTTAAAGATATATTTCCTGTTTAATCTTACTATATTTGGGATTCCTGAAAATCGCTTCCTGTTCTAATAATGCACGTAACTTCTCCTTTGCACACAATATTACTTCAATTTTTATTACAGTTTGGGTTCTGTCGTATTCTAAGAATCACCGTCTGCACGATACGCTGATATTTAGTGTACATTTAACCAGAGGGTTTTCCATCAACAAATCTAAAAATTGATATGAAAATCAATTCTTGGCCCTCGAAATCGATTGGATCGATTTGAAAATAGATTTCAAGGCTTTATGATATACCACAAGACACTGCAGATATGAACTTCTGGTTGGATGTTATTTTGCAATGTACAGCTATGTATAATCAATTTGATCGTATGATAGTGTTACGGGCCCGGATATATAAAGCTGGGAGGGACACCATGCGCAGGCGTCCCTCCTCCAATAATTCAAATATACAATGTGTCTTTCATGTGCCCCCATCATGTAAATATTATTATACAAACCCCCATACTAAATTGTCGGTCCATTGAATTGATATCGTTTGACCATGGTTTGACCCAAAATAATTTTGACAAATGCTGGTACACTGCAGAAAAATCGTAAGTTCATTCGTTCAAGAGTCATATCGAAATGGTTGACCTTGATCCAGTTTCATTAGTTTGTGTAATGCACAGCAAAACTAGCAAGTCATTTTCACTGAGGAATTACGAAAACATTGGAATATTAGTATTGAAGGCCTGAATCCGATGACCGGGGTAATAATAATAATTATATCCGTAATGCTCGAAGAATTGTCGATGTATTGAAGGGCCAAACTATTTTTTGACAAAACCCTACATAATACCTGCACTAAACCCCGACTTAATATTACGTTAATATACAATGAGCGCACTATGACAAACATAATTTTGAAGGACTTATTCATGCTAAATTGCAGGGGTAGAGAATTCTAAATTGAAGATCTAACGTATTTTTGATGCCTATTATCATATAGAGCGAGCGGGATTGAACATTACTGGCAAGCTCTTGTCATCCCACAAATAATTCTGCATTGCAATATTTTCCATTTTGAAAATATCGTTTATATATCTCGAAATGGAATCCGGAAAGACCGAAAATTAGATCAAACTCGATCAATCCTCCAGGTTTGGGGGCAGTAGGCCGTTGATCAACTGGGATAATGATATAGCTTATGTTTAGAACCACAAATGGGATTGTGTGTTTTCAATCGGTAATAGTCACTCCGGAAATAAAAGGAAATTTGATTTTATTGCCCAGAATAAATGTCATGAAAGCTTTTAGGCCAAAGTTATAGCAATCAGAGAGGCGGGCAACTGTCAAAACAGCAAACAATCCAATCGTCCTACATTATCTGTCATCTTAATTTTCCGAATAGAATACATTTTCCAACTGTAATACGGCGGTTTCATTGAGTAATTTCATTGCAGGGTAGAAGGTATCAAACTTTTTTTAATGGGCCTCCCATTTCGCAATAGGAAGGTTAAATGGGAATTTCCAACGGGAGTCGAGCGGGAGACTAAAAATTATATATCGATCGTAAAAAGACAATAATAAATGTCAGAATACATATTTACAATTGGTTCTCGACATTTCTAGCTCAACATACCTCAAATCTTACAGTTTTGTTTAAATCAACGTCTAACAATTATTAAAACATATAATGAAAGCCGCTGAAGCTTGTTGTTCTTTAATGCTTCACCTCCGCTTGTGTATTTTTGTTTTTATCACTACTTGTCTGTACATTCTTAACTTATAGTATTTTATCGCTATGAAATTTATCAAAATCATTGTTTACGAATACAACAATCATTCAAATATCAAATAGGAAAACAAAGAGGTTTCAGTACGGATTTGGTTCCGGATTATATACATATAGTGTATAATGACATTAAATACACAAATGTAAAACAAATAATAATAAGTCGGATTTTTGTATTTATGTTGATAACTAATTGAAGTCTCTGAGGATACATTTTAATGTGCTTCTTTTCAATAATGGTGTTTTTCTATCAATTACTTATATTGTGATTTGTATCCATTCCATCGTCTTTTGATATTTAATTTCGATTTAAATCGCCCGTCGCCTCAATTGTCGGTCATGTAGACATACAGCTCTATAGATATGAATTGACCTTATTTCATTCTTCAAACACATTGATGACTAAGACGAGATTAAAATGGGCTACAATGATGAATACACATTGACAGGCATAAACTTATTAAAGCTGCTTACCCCAAAACACAATAGGCCTCAGTCTCATGTTTTCAATTGTGGCTTCAATTGTGCACGCATCATGCATATCACAATATTGACAATGACATTTTCATGTTATCATCATAGTGGCACACGCCATGACAATTAACCAATACTTTCACCCTCGCGTGTTAGCTTCCTTACAAAAACATTACTATGTACATGACAATGGCTTGGCCAAACGATGCCTCCAAAATGACGAAAACAAAAGAGGGGGCAGAGAAATACACACAGAGAGTGGTCATGGGGGTAGGAGAAGACAAAGTGAAAAGTAGACCGTCCCGTCCTGAGAGGTTATCTCGGTGTACTTTTACGGACAATCCAAAAGACCCCTAGATCGACATCCCCACAGACCGCGAACGAGACCGACAGCCAATTCATATTCATATTCATATTCATATTTATTTCATTTCCAACAGAAAGGTAAACAAAGATATAACATTTTTTTCATAAATAATTCAATGAGACCAAACATTTTAAAAATTGAGCCCCTCTGCACTAGTTTGGCATGGAGGGATTAGACTTCCCTGCAAGGTCACTGGCAGGTGGTTATCTCATCAAATCAACTCTCAATTAACATTTAAAAAAGGGTATCATGGGGTATTAACGGGTACCGCTTAGGCATTATTGGCTGTATAGAGGGCGCAAGTTTAAGAAGTGCAGTGCGGATTTAAAACACAAAGCTCAAAAGGGTTAACGAAACCAACTGCCGTCAAGATCGGCAAAATAAAAGAAATACATCAGTGAAGATAGAAGTGTCGGTATCGTTATCAGAGGCTGTCGGTCTAGAGAACCCTCTGAAAAGNCCCCCCCCCCCCCTCCCGGCCATTTACTTCGTCTCTATAGCATGATAACGAAATGTTACTGTTAAAAAGAAACATAATTAGATTGACAATGAAAATAATGTTGGGAGAGGCCATTATGCAGTTTTTATAGATATAAATCGAGAGGTTTTAGCAGCCCCACCCTTCTTATATCAATTCTTAGACAAGAAAAGTATTAGTTGCACCTGCCTTGTCGCAAGATTTGTCTTATTAATTTTACTAATTGGAAAGAGGCCATCATGGGATTATTAGTTATCGCGGACTTGAATTTCAATAAGTTGCATCCGAACATCACATTGGTTTTATCACAATCTAAGTTACGCGAATGTTTGCAGTTGCCTCACTTGTATCCAATGTAATTTAGCCTGGCTCAAAATAATAATAATTGTCCCTCTCACTTTTATGTTCTTATGCTACAACGTCGAAAACTCATCTGGATACAGTTATACATTTCATAAGATCCGTATAATGTCTGATGTAAAATCAAATTAGAAAAAAGTCTGGTTAAGCATGACTTTGGATATGTGCATGTTATAAAGTCTGCTTCTGACACGCAAGCTCAGTTTATGATGTTTAGACCATGTCCAAATAGATTGAAATCAAAACTTTAGTTGTGAAAGATGAGTCAATAGAGTCTGTTTGTGAATGTCATTCGAAGTTCATCTTTACTAGCGAAAACAACTATCGCAAAGAAGCTAATATTTAGGCCTTATCCAGTACCCTACCTCCCCCTTCCACGAACACAGGCTACGCCATGGGCTGTATGATAATAATATATTGAAAATATATTTCAGATGATTATAATTATCTCCTGCATGTTAAACTTTTCGTGTTATCATACAATTAATGACCACATTAAAGTTTAGTTCTCCACCACACGACATTATTAGCCATCCTTAATCAAAATTTATAATTCTTGTTTTAAACTATTTTGTTTCATATCCAATAGTCAAAGCACAAACTTGCACGGTATTTACACCAAAACTCAACTAAGATCAACAAAGTGTATTACAAAAAATTAAGTTGTTTTTCATTCCTAAAAGTTTTCGACAGGCACTGCGCATAGGCAGGATTACATGATCGCATCTCGATGAGCTGATTGTTATTCAATATAGTAGAAACAAATACATATCATCGTTGGAAATATGGTCGTCTTGTACTTAAAAAACTAATATCAAAGAAATAAGACAGATTATGGATTGTCGGGAAATGCAAATATAGGCTTTTAAAGTGACTCAGTAACATTGCTTCAGATTCTGAAACAAAATCCTGGATTTAGCTCATGCTGCAATCATAAATCTATAAACCTTTAGGTCAGTCAGGAACCCCATGACTTTTACAAGCCGATCGCCTGTCAGATTATCAAGATATTTATGATTGGAAATCGTTTTCTTAACGGTTTTTATAACACTACAGTTTATTGGGGGAAATAAGTAATGCAAAACCGGTCACTCAAAGATTTTACATTTTTTTAGGCACTTCATGAACATTTTGAAGCGCAATTTTTAGTTAGGCTTCATTATTACACCATATCACAGACACTGATAACACGTAGGACCATGCATCTCAGATTTAACATTGTTAAACGATGCCTTTAATATCAGAGGACCAGGCTATATAAAGAAAACTATCTCAGGTCATGATGCTCTTCCCCATCTGAATGCCATTATACAATCCATGAAAACGTCTCCTCCTCATTGGGAGCAAAATGTCGTGGGCTTCAATAAAGTTGTGACTTTCATGTGTCATGTCTGTGAAGGAACTGACGCAGTTAATTCATGTTGGACTACGGGGACTAATGATGTCATGGATGCTATGAATGTTTATTTCGAAGGAGAGTAAGATTATGACGGGTAGAAATGGGTAAAAGAAAGAGAGAGACAGAGAGACAGAGAGACAGAGACAGAGAGACAGAGAGACAGAGACAGAGAGACAGAGAGACATACATAAGAAGAAAGAAATAGATAAAGAGAAATTAGGACGAGGAGGGGTTAACAAACATCTAGTGGAATGAAACGCTGACGTAGACGTAGTAGACAGATAAAAGGGCGGAACAGAGCAAATAGAAAAACCGAGAGACTTGCGTAGTNGAGACCCCCCCCCCCCCCCCCCCCCGCCCTACCTTCGAAAATTAAATATGGGTTTAGTCAGTAAACTTTGTCTAGTCTGGACGCATAATTGGTCATCCGTCTTCAAGAATATAAAGGGACATGACCATCGCGGATCATCACAGCAAATACAACACGTCCTCCCATCGCTCACAGATGTCCCAAGAAGGTTCAAAACGTTTTTCGAATGGCTTTCCAACGTAGTACGAACGTCTTGTGTTTTCTAGGATACAACCTTGTGTTGTCAAAGAGAGTTACCCCCAAGGATGAAAACATTCACTAGGCCATGCTGACCTTACGTCACAAACTCCATAATCTCCATAATGAGGACATGGTATTAGCATAACCCTTGGAGACTTGATGAATGTGACTACCAACCGGGAACAGACATGCTGTTTGTACACAACGTCCCTATGAGCAGTTGATACCATTAGTCAGGATAAGAGCACGCAACATGAATGGATGTTATGACTGAACAACATACTGAAGTGCTTTATAGAGATGGGGAGGGTGAAAGGTAGAGGAAGGGAGGAAGACGGATGGAGGAACGGAGGGGAGGAGAGGGGGTTACCTAGCAAGTGATGTAATGCTGTATTGGAACAAACGGTTGCATGTCATCCTCTTCCACCGAATGGCAAAGCAGGATGAGAGAGAGAAGGTCAGTTATCAAGAGGGAAAGGGAGAAGGGGAGGAGAAGATAGCACCATGTAAAGTGCCCGAGAATATTATGAATACCGAACCTCCAACACACTCGCATTCCGTCTACCTATTGTAAGACCACATGCGCCCCCTTCCAATGATTGGGCCGACGCTACGCCACTTTACAAGGGCCACCCATCCCTGAGAAATTATTCATGGACCCCATCGGAACCATTAAGGCCACCCATTGAACACACGTCATGTCTGTCTAAACATTCCTGATCGCTTAATCATCTAGGAAGCTAGGAATTATCTACAAACCTCGGCTGAACATCAACCAGACAAAACAGTTAGCTTGCGTTCATATTTCGACATTTTAATCGTGTTAATACAGGCGTTATAAGCAGCCGATAAAAGTACATTGATTGTTTGAGAGAAGAAAAAAAAAAGAATCATCGCCGAGGAAATGAGTAGGAAATTTAAACCAAAATGGGTGGGCATATGTATCACTCGAGTCTCGAATCTTGAATAATAATAATAATAATCCGTTTTTTTCTTCAATATAGCGCTCAATACACCGATCCAATGATGTGCCTAAGCGCTTTACAGATACATTATTACCCCGGTCATCGGATTCAGGCTTACCCGCACACAATGTGTGCACATTTTCCACTCCTGGGGAGCATTCCAGCCAGTCGCCATTTTACTAGAATAGGAGTCTGGAGATGGAATGGGGTCGCAGATTATTAAATGATGATGATAATATAGGGTAAGAAAAATAAAGAGAGAAGAAGGTTACAACTAAGTAAACATTGGAATTGCGATAACAAATCAGTGAATCAAATTATTTATGAATTGGAAATAAGAAAAACACGGTACAAGAAATATAACGGCATTGAGATTTTCATAATTACGCTTCTCTTTTCTTCTGATAACATCTCATTCAGATATTACCAGTACGTCTTACTTAATATAATGATTGTTGGTAGGTTTATTTGTTTTTTAAAGAAGAATGCTTCATATTCCAAATAGAAACATACAAAGAACAGATACGTAAAAACTAGTTCTAAATGACGCGAATGAGAGTAAGTTGTTGTCATCACATTAAATGCATTGTTTGTCCTCATATATCATCACATGGTAACATATGCTAGACAATGTTTGGAATGTTCTGATTCATGAACATATGTCCCCTTTATCAACCTTTGGAGGGGAAAAAGAAAGGAAATGATGAAAGATTGAAGACTAACATTGTTTCTTTACATTTCAAGCATGATTAGAGAGAAACTTGGCAAGCAAGACATTCCAACTGAGCTGGATAGTTCTTCAATGACTCCATATATCTCCCAAAACATCCTAAGATCCCCTCCCATGCATGCCACCATTCACCTGTTGCTTCCACCCCTCCCTCCCCCTCCCACTCCCCCCCTCTCTCTCTCTCTCTCTCTCTCTCTTGTCTCGAAAGAAGAAAGTGTATACATGTATTTCTAATTTTTTTTTTCAATCATTCTTATTTTTAAACAAACAAACAGATATTTGTTGGTAATGAATACAAAGCGACATGTGTCCAATTAGCTTTATTATATATTAGAAATAATAGTCAACTTCTCCGAAACTTTTAGACATACAACTCAATTCACTGTTTAATTCATGTATGTGGAACTTAACTTGAAACGAAAGAAATTCATAGTTTACGATGATCACAGCGTCTTTCTCTCCAACACAAAAGAAAGTTTCTAACTATAACCATAATATTTAATTTATTTAAATTATGTTTTTCTTCTCAACGATTTACAGATCATGCTGCACCACGCTGCCTTTAAAAATTTCCAGAGAGGTTTAATTTCTGACGCATTATTCCCTGGTGGACTGCTAAATTATGATTCTTGGCACGAATCAAAGAGTCATTCATGTCAACTAACGACATTCATTAGAAGATACTGAAAGACACATAACATTCTCATCACATTCATTCGAGTACCCTTTGGGGCGGAAGGGAGATTTTGATTTGCAAGACGTCTCGACTGCTTCATGATGACGCCATTTTAAGAGGCCACGCGCATGCGCATGTCGTCTAGTTATTGTCTTTGAATTTCGTTAGAATGTGGAAAGTGCACTTCTAAATGACAACTTTATAATTTGAGAATGAGGAATGAATAGCTTTTCTAATACAATTTTTTTGTAATCGTTTTATCTATCATGGCATTCTGATTTTTTCTTTCTTTCTGTGCGAACGCCGATAGTTGATAACTTTCTTAAAAGACATTTGTGAATACTCTCAAAATATAATTGTTTGCACTCTAAACAAAAGTCGTAGATTTGAAAATACAAATTATTGACTCGTAAACATGTGTAGATAAAACTTCTTAGCCCTAGATAAATGAAAGACTGATTGCATCGACTGGTACAGGGTTTATGGATACTATCGAAGACGAATGTAAAAATGATTATGATAATATTGGTCTAGAGCATATTCATGTTGACAATTCGGTATCCGGTTCCAATGTTTAAAGTTTATGGGATGCCAAGGTAAAGATAATTACGGAACATAAACTTGAAATCTATCATCATCAAACTGCAAGATGCATGGCTTGATTTAAAAATGATATGCCAACTTGATGTCGTGATGTTGGCTAGTGTTTGCACACTATCTGATGATTATCTTTATCAGGTGTTTAAAACATTCACCTAAACAAGGAAATGACCTTTAGTAAAATTAGATAATATTATAAACTTTGATAAACGTTGGATAACATGGTAGAAGCAGACGGTAATAATCGATATCGACATTAAAATCTAAACCGATACCTCCCAAAAGTGCAATCCTACATTATTATCTTCCCGAGAGGTGTCGTGGTCGACTATAATGTCACCGGACTGTGGATCACATTGTCTGCGGTTCGAGTCCCGCTGCGACAATAATGTCCTTTGGTATTAAAGACATTGATCTACATTTCCCACACTTGACCCAGGTTATGTTTATGGGTACCTGACACGAAATAATTCCTTCAAGTGCTAGGGTTCCACAATGGCAGCCATAATAAAGTTGGGGTAATAATAATTGTGGAGCACCAAGTCTGACAGACATGAGCGCTATACAAAGAAACAACTATTTTGCTTCAAAGGTTTTGGATTGGGACTTGGCTTTCGATCGGGTTTGGGGTTAGGGTTAGCGTTAGGTTCGGTGTTGGGCTTAGAAATTGACTGCAAATCAATCATGCTGGCATAGCGTGTTTAGTTAATGTCTGTTTTAGGACCATGCAACTTGGGTTGAGTTGACTAGTTATCAGTTATGTATCGCTATAAAATAGCTTATCATTCGGTGTTGATTTGCTATTTCTATCCCGAGAATACTAATCTTAGATGAGTTCCCACTGTGAGAAGAGTTATCAGTTATTATAGGTGGGAAATAACTCCATGGGAACGGAAAGAAGAAACCAGCAGACATGAGAGGTGGCTAATTCGATCAGGAAAACTTCGACGGCGACATGTTTGACATGTTTGAAAAGCAAAAAATCGTAAATAAGAGCGTTGTGATAAGATGGTGAGCTTTTCATTACTTTTTTATACCATGTTGAACGCGAGCGAAAGGTAAGAACATAGTGGTGTAGAGCAATTCAATATGATAAACAAAAATATGACAAATAAAAATTTCCCAAAATCTGCAAAAGAGTGAACTGGCAGTGAAGCTAAATCAAGAAAGATAAACATAACCTTAATCTTATTATTTTCCTTTACATGGAAAGAAAAATCCAAGTCAAAGACGAACTGATCTTATTATCAACCTCTGTTTCCTCAAGTGCACTGAGATTTCGAAGGTAAAGAGATAAAATATTTTCGATAATATAAAAGAAGATATGATAGTTAAAATATTTCTCCAACATTTTTTCGATTAGATTTATACACAGGCCTAATTCGATATCAGAAGATTTTGGAAGATGTTACTTGTTAGAAAGGCTAGTTATAAGCCGACGGACTGTAACATACCTTAACAATTATGAATGTTAGATTTCTCGTGTAATTCTAAGGCATAATTCCAAGATAATCATATAGTTTTAGATCGGACTAAACAAATTCAATTCCATTACCTTTAATATTAGCAGGGAGATCATTTTTTATAATCTAGGCACGTGGTTTGTACGAAAAGGAAAGAAAATGTGCATGACATTCAAATAAAAAAAAAGGGTTTGTTATTGGTTCAAAGCAGTTAGGAAGTTCTAGTTCCGCCATGCCTACTAAATCATTTCCGTAAGATATATACAAAGAGGTGAGTCCATGATCACATTAAGGATAGGGATAGATAGGATTTTTGATAAGATTGCCATGGTGACGTATTTAATGTTTCCTTTCTTCTCATACCATTTTACATTCTATCTGGTTGTTTATTCGTTGATCTTAACGTTGAAGAATGAAAGTACGCTTGAGTCATGATCAATTTTACGCGAGAGTCATTTGAACATGAATAAAGAGAAAAACAACTTCATTCCGCACCATAGAAGTCGATGGAAGGAGACATTGATTGAAACAAAGATACTGAATTCACTGTAGCAGTTTGTTCTGGTATTAATCTGCAAAAAACAAAAACAAACGAGACTCCTTAGAGAGATAAACGCAAGGATGTCATTATTTCTGTTTCCTAATATTAAATGTTTTGGAAATTGAATAAAGCTTTTGCAAACAACTTTGGACAAATTTTTCAGCTGTTATGTTCAAATACCGGCTGGTTACCATATTAAATAGATTTGTGTTAAACTTTGTCAAAACAACTCATTTGGGTTGTAAACTTTCGAAGACCTTTGTGGGCGATTTCAATTTGTTTCTTTTTCTATGAATGGTACAAACTTAGTAGCATTGCAATTATCATGTTCAACTCAAGAACACATCTAATGTATATTTGGGAAGCGTACATGTAGGTATGATAATTGTGTTTAGGCAAGATTTGTATATGGCCAATTTTCAATTTTTTTATAATGTTCAAGCGCAGAAATAGTCATTTTAATATAGTCGACTGCTTACGCTCGTGCTTCCAAAAAGTGTACAGATTATTTGAGATAAATGAACTGAAAGGTATTCTGTGCTGTCTGTGAGTTGTCAAATCTTAATTGCCGTCAATTATCTTTTCAAGTTCGTCGGGCAATCAAGCCGCAATCTTATGTTGGAGGTGATATCTCTAAATGCATGAGAGCCCGACAGATGAATGGAAATGCTTTAGATGATATGCATGACATGGTCAATATCTGATCGTTATAAGGGACTAAATAAGAGGTTGTACGACACATTCTGCTGCGACAATAACTATTGCTCCGCGGTCAATATCCAACCCTAAATTCTACTTTTAATTCCAACCCTGTGCTAGACATTATACCTAGCTATGACCCCATTCCCTAAACCCAACCACAAAGCAAATGCAAGAAAGCCTGGAGTCTTGAGCTATCGTCCCTGGAGTAGATCATGTCGGAGTGCTGAAAGGGAATATGACGAATGCAAGAATGTTTGAGTATCATCACTGTCAACTTGCGTATATACTTAGTCATCAAACATAAAAACATTCAAGGTATGTTTCAAATCAGACTACTCACAATGACCGTCACACAGACACAACGTTGCATTCATCATTCGAAACATGGATGTAACCAATCGTGCACCATTATTAGCCAATCAGGATCAAGGTCTCATGTTACTTGATGAAAGGTTTATCATAATTGGATACAGTTTGCCAACTGATTATGTAATAATTCCATAATGCTATCAAATTCCATTTTTTTTAGTGTCCTGGACCCAGAGGCGAAGCCACAAAGAGTACCTTATACACCACGAGTACAAATAGATAAAAGGGGAAAGAGAGAACGCAGTGTGGAAAGAAAATAATACGGCCACCTCTCACACTCTCTCCTCACTCGACGGTCTTGTTCTCTCGCAACTCATCCACCTCATACGACCAGTGCCCCCCCCCCTGCCTTTAGCTGTACCGCCCTCAACAGATGAACCCTCTATAACATGTAGTCGGTGACGTTGCTACATTTCAAACGGGATGGGCGTCAAATGAATCAACATGAACACCAAGTTTCCCAAACATATTGAAAGGAAATCCCGTAAAGATATTTTGCAGAATCTTTAGACAAGATTTTAAGCAAAAATCTCAATGATCAGGTAAACATGTCCTCAGATCTTTAAATCAAGGTTTCAAACATCACATGCGAATTTATTTTCAAAAATGAGAGACGAGATGTGTCACTCTGCACTTCAAGCGACAACGTCCTTAAAAATGGTAAATCAGATTAAATGATTGTGTCAGTTATCCAAAAGAATAACAGTTTTCAATTATTGAAGATTTGTAAGAATTTCCGTTGAAAAGGAACTGTGTGCCTCTTTCCATTATCATAAACTGTCTTCAAAGGAAACTTTAATTAAGGTAATTCTATTGATGAATCCCATGTATCCAATATGGCTTTGAGCGTTAAAAAAAAACATGGCTGTGTTTAAATTCTACCCCCCCCCCCTTTCTCATAGTTTCTCTCCCCGGCAACCCCCCCCCCCCCCCNCCCCCCCCCCCCCCACACACACACACACAGACTTTAAAAAAAAGAAACATTCTAATGTTACATTATTATATATAGCAAGGATTCTAATTCGACGCTAAAACGAACAACATTATGTGTCTTGAGTCAAATCATAGACCTACCACCCTGCAGAAAAGGGCCTATGTAAAGCTATAGTCTCCACTCTAGAATGCGCAGACCCTGTGTTAGGAGTTAAAATCTATCAGGATTTGACCCTGTAATCACCAATGCTATACAGATACTGTTAAGAGTAACACGGCTATTGGGTGTGTCTCATTAGACCTATATACCTTAATTTGACGACTTTTATTTCTGTTTGCCCTTGTGTTTACCTGCATTAATTTCTTTGCTTCATTTCCATCCAGAGGGGGGTACAATATATATATATATATATATATATATATGTATATGTATATATATATAAATAAATATATATTCCGTTGCTAATACGACACATGCTCTTGAGACGATGTCTCTGCGGTCAATTCCTAACACAAACTGAAGCCCAACCGCTGACTGATATTTTCTTCTGACCCTATATGCATCCAGCATGACTTGACTGAATATGAAATTTATCCTAATATAGATATGATGTTTGTGTGACTAAACATCGTACCACGCTCAACTCAATTGGGTTTCATACAGTGATTGATATCAAGTAATTTCTGATAAAACAACTATTTTAGTATTATATTGGTTCATCCCTTGGTGGTTTTCCTAATTCCATTTTCTTTGAGGAGGGGGACACGTGTTGCCCCTGGATGTGGTGGATTAGGATCCAAGGAGCTCGTCCGCATTGCTACTATTATAACGAGTCATTCTACGTGGTTTCTGCGTCAAATTCACTAAATGTCAAACAGCTTTGAGTTGACAATGTTTTATCCTGCTGAAAGAGTATTTTTAATCAATAAAGGCAATCGGAATATGGAATGATTATCAAAAGATAGTTTTAAGTCACAACATGCCATTATTGACACTCGTTGACAAGTGCAATTATACATTTGTCTAAAAAATACTCAAAAATATGATTGTGAATATAAAATGAAACAACTCGGGTAAACGTAAGGGATTTTAATAAACTAGTGGCATAAAATAATAAGTTTAAATACTGCTTCCTCTGCTGCTAAGATAGAACGCATCATTTCTAAAAGTCTATAATCGACGGCAGTAAATGCGAACAAGAAATTAGTAAACACGTAAAAGGGTTCTAGTACGATCAAGGCTTGTTTTGATATCTATTTTTTTCTGATACTTTATAGATTTCATCGTGTGATGTGAAATAGTGTGCACTTTCAACTTTGCACGCGATTGAGTGTGAACGTGTAGTTGTGTGAACGATATCAGTCCTTGGGTTGTCAACGTAGACGCGTGCTA
>BEXV01000341.1:151157-164433 GCA_003118195.1 Hemicentrotus pulcherrimus | reverse complement strand
GGGGGGGGGGGGTGGTGTCATGGGCCAGCTCCTCGTGATTTTATATTTCATTTTAAGCTGTGCCCTCGAATGGGAGGGGGCGCACGTCGACTCCATCTGACACTGAATACACCAATACAATTGTCTGAAATGGTTTCAACTGCAACGTTGGGGAAGAGATGAGAAAAATTGAATGTGCACAATTACAACATCATCATGAAAAAATCATATGAGATTAACTCCTAGCTCAAAATGTCACGTATCATAAACATAATCAAATCAACGGAATTCCGAGGCCACAAGCAAAGCTACAAAAAGGAAAGTCATTACTCTACAACAATGGAACAATTATCGGAAACTTTTATGTTTTTCTATTTTTGCCCTGATTCGTCACCAAACCACAAATGCTACACATGGGGACCACATCTCAAACAGAATAGGGTAATCTTAACACGAGAATTCTACTTCTGCTTCACCTAATCTTCTATCTTTGTGCGTCTAGGGTGTTAGGAAGGAAGCCAGTGTTATGATTGAGGAGCTATGTTGTCATTGGAGATGTGGAGTTGTTCCTCAGTCATATCAAAGGATGGTTCGTTCCAGTGTTATACTGATAGATCAAAATTATAAGCATCTTGGTATCAGCTACTAACATTTTAAGTTCCTTTTGGGGGATAATTATACTTCTGCTTCAACTAATCTTATATCTTTGTGCGTCTAGGGTCTTAGGAAGGAAGCCAGTGTTATGATTCAAGAGCTATGTTGTCATTGGAGATGTGGAGTTGTTCCTCAGTCATATCAATGGATGGTTCGTTCCAGTGTTATACTGATAGATCAAAATTAAAAGCTTCTTGGTATCAGGAGAGCTACTATAAAATTAATCGTAGAACGCTCCATTTTTGCCATGGAAACATTACATAACAATTTACTGAAAAGATTACCGTCGGTGACTTCATCTCCGCCTCCTTCCTGCAGCATTTCCAGGGCCAGTGATAGAGGGGGCGTGGGATATGAGCCACCCCCTCAAAATTGTAAACTACCTTGGCACTGATTTAAAAAAAAACAAGTAAACAACTGTAGATTTTCAATTGTGATATAAGTTTTATCCTTGTCGACGCATCCATAATGTTAAGGACATTTCTGTTCTTTCGGTTTCAAAACTTGTCAGCAAATTTGGTCTGATTCCTCAATAAAATATCTAGCTATGCCCCTAGTCTGTTTGATGTATTTGATAAGTTCTAGGGCTCAAATACTTTTGTGCTAATATTTTGCTTTATGGCGATAGTTCACTCCTCTGCAGGCTCTTTCGAACCTCAACAAACGCTTATCCCCGAGAAGGCGAACTCGGAGGCTATTTAGGAGACCCATTAATGCTATTTTCATACATCCGAGGGCCAACTCACCCTGAGCACAGCGCGGATTATCATCATCTTACCAATATGATACATTCTCCTCCAACGGCCTATACAGCTTCTGACAGTCCACCCTGATGGTGTTTGGGCGTTAAATAGGTCATCTATCAACACTAGATAATAGTCCATTGAACTCAATTAAATAATATGCCACCGTTAATTGCCTTATGGGTGTTTTGGACCTTCACAAGTGAAATATCGCGATGAATCCTTGGTCTAGTATTTCACCTTTCAACAAATTTTGCTACAGGTATCTCTCGGTAAACAATTGGAAAGGCTACCCAATTTGTATAAACTGATATGGGAATGAAAAGGTATTCATTTGATAGCATCTTCAAAATTACAGTTGTCCTAGGATAGTCTAAATTATTTCCTAACAAACAGCAATCATCTACAAACTCAATAAGCTCGGTGTACTCTCGACGTAGTTCTTGTACAACTATATATTTTTAGAATTTGTTGGATGCAAAGATTTTCCCAAGGCACCCCTTTCGGAATCCTCATAAATCTTGAGCACAGACAACGACATTGTCCAACCGTCAGGATTCTCTTCACAACCTAAAGATCTTTGAAACAGGCGAAAAGGAATACTATTTTGTTATCAACAAAATCTTTTTTTGCACCCATCCTCCCCCTCCCCCCTCCCCAAAAAATAAAAAAAAGTGTTTAAAAGTTGACATATCCCTTTTAGCTAACCTGATGCTAATTGGTTGACATAATGTATATAACAAGCCAACACATACACACACTGTAAGACAATTAAGCATTATAACTGTTGAGCGAGCACCTGTCCTCGCGATGTCTGCAGGAATCTTACGTGTATTCATATGAGGTGTCATCCACCTCGGTCACACCACAAAATCGTCTCAAAATCGACTTCAAACCGACCGATTCCTGGCAAAATGGGGTAATGTGTTGTGATCGGTCTGTTGTCGGTCTGGTGTCGGTCTGGTGTCGGTCTGGTGTCGGTCTGGTGTAGGTTTGGTGTCGGTCTGGTGTCGGTCTCTTGTCGGTCACATGTCAGTTTGGTGTCGGTTTGGTGTCGGTCTGATGTAGGTCTGGTGTAGGTCTGGTGTCCGTTTGGTGTCGGTCTGTTGTCGGTCTGGTGTCGGTCTGGTGTAGTTCTGGTGTCCGTCTGGTGTCCGTCTCATCAGTGTGAATGGGAAACAAAAACGAGACCGACACTAGAACAGGACAGGACCAAAGGAGGAAATGCATCATCCAGAATGGCCAAAAATCGGTCTGTTGGGCCATATAGGTGATATGACTGAGGTATTACAGACCAACCCTACGTGTATACAGACACTCGAAGCACACATGGTGTAGGATGTTCCCCGGTCTGTCCTTGAATCCAATGACACAACTACGATGGAGAAGGAAAAAACTTAGTCGATAATCTCTCGATCCGGATAAGCCCCTGTTAATCCACTAGCACACACTTGGCACCTCAACCTATTCCTGTCAACGCACGATTGCTCAGCCAAAGAATTTGGATCGGGCAAATTCATATTAAGAAAATATGTGGTTATGTTGTAAATTGTATTTAAAGTTAATGACCATAAAAGTCGTCTACTTATTGCTGTCTTGAGGTCAAACTTTTTTCCAAACTTAAAGATTAATTAGTTACAACCGTGGACAGAGACAAAGGTGGAAGGGAAAGTGATACGTAGGGATGGCAGTGTTTTGCTAAAATTTACAAAAGTATTTTTCAACTTCATTTAATCTGTTGATTAAAGATAAAAACAGTACACTGTAGATTAAAAACTTCCTGGACTCGGTCAATGGATTGTCATTGCGACTTCACGCAATCACTGAACATGACTCTAAAGGAGATAATACTGCTACCGAAGTACATTAGTTCACTGTTCACTGGAACCTCAAGTCTCTCAAGAACAAGCAATGTCCTGGTCTAAACATGTGATCATCAACAACAAAATATCAATAAAAACGACTATAGGGTGTGACGGTATACAGGGGGACGATGGTGCATGGTATCATGCACAGGACAGAATACTTGGAATATTTTTTCGGCCCTTCCAGCCATATTCATACCGCATCAAGAATGAGGATTGTTGGAACAGAAAAATGAGGAATAATGCTTCAAGAAAACGTGGCCAAGACTTTTGCTTCGGAATCCCTTTGCGGACCAAACAAAAAAGAAATCAGGAAATCTAGCAAGAAGAGCAACAATATATTGGCGTCCCTCAAAACTCAGAAGTAACCCTTCAAAATCAGATGAGTCAGATCGTACCCCCTGGGGTTTTCTTCTGTACCCCTCAGATAGAGTCTGACTCTCTGACGTGGGTGAACCAAAAGAACAAGTGAAACCGTCCACCCTGTTCCGTTATAGAGGAAGCCTTGAGGTATGGCTTCCGTATGGGAAAAGAGGGGAGGGGGTACTGCCAACCGGAAGTTACAACATACTGCGAACAGTTGTGATGAGCTATCGAGAACATGACTGGGATTAGGTAAAGTTGTTGTTATCATGGAATTTAATTGTTTGCAATATCAAGACGCTTGCCATTCCTTTTTTTTTTACATGGTTTTTATGGATAAAGGTCAGGTCTGGCACTGAGATTGCATTGTGAAAGAAAAGGTGTGGAATGGATCAAAAAAAGTTGAGTCATCAAAATCATAACAAATTTGGCCCAGTCTTGGTAAAGTAACAAGCACTGTACACAGACAGATGTATATGGACTACACAA
This sequence comes from Hemicentrotus pulcherrimus, assembly GCA_003118195.1. Classification (NCBI taxonomy): domain Eukaryota; kingdom Metazoa; phylum Echinodermata; class Echinoidea; order Camarodonta; family Strongylocentrotidae; genus Hemicentrotus; species Hemicentrotus pulcherrimus. The sequence continues at coordinate 160,340 of BEXV01000341.1, read as the reverse complement.
ACGGTGTCGGGGCTACTATACCTTGATTTCCTTATCTTTCTAGGCTCATTACTCACTCAGTATACATTTTCTTCCAAAAAATTGTTTGGCAAATGGCATTTATTTTTAATCTTGAACATTCAGTGTAAGTTTCGTTTGATTATGTGAGAATTCATTTTTTTTTTTTAACCAGAACTCAGGTCTATCTTTAAGCAGGGAATGGAACATCAAAGTAGGCTTACAATATTTTCGAAATATACCAGAAAGCATTATCAATGCAAATCTTAATATTAACATAATGATCATCATCATCAATATTATAATCAGTATTGACATTATTTGCAATCAAGTTTGTCCAGAAACCCCCCTCCCCCGCCCACCCCCATTGACGAACGGTTATTATTATTCATGTACCTATGTCGCAAGGTCGTATCTGACTCATCTCATTGTAGAGAGGCATGACTGTTGGAAGAGCATGTCATAATAGAGGTCTCCAACTGTCTTCATGAAAGGCCAGTCAGTGAATAATCAAGACAACCCCTCTCCAGAAATCAAGCTTATACCTGGATGTTATCCAACGTACATCATCAAATATGGCTTGGTTCCTGAAGAAAACAAAACGGTCTATGGAGTGAGATGACACTGTTAAGTTTGACGAGTTCTTGACAATAAACATATCCGATGTATGAGTGAATGTTCTACCTTGACATACATATTTGTGTTTATTATGACACATTTAAGACATTTTCTCTATTGGAGCTGTACCAGAAATGTCTATGCAATTTTAATTTTGACTTTAATTATTTACCGTAGGTTATATAATACATTATATACGCATGGCTTGATTTCCTCAACTCGATCGAGCTGATGCCCTTTACATTAAAAAAAAAAGTATTTGAACAAGGTGTAAATTAATATACTTAATACATTCATTTTCGAAAATTTGAAAACCTAATGGGCAGATCAAGAAAATTGATTTATATTAAATTGCCTTCGTCCACCTCAATTCCTCGAATAAATTCCTTACAGTATTTTCCTTTAATAAATATGCGGAAACGCTATTATGACTTCAGGGATACGTATCGAAACTTGGCATCTATACTTTTAATTCGGGGTATAAACCATTATTCTTCTTTTATCTTTCAGTGGGAATCACAATGATATGTTTTCAATCTCTGCATTTGCATCAATATTTCTTATCAACCCTCCGAGCCCCTCTGAACTATCTATCGGCCTAACCATCTCTGAGCTGTAATTCAAAACTTTGTCTGAAAGCTCACTTTATTGACTCATTATCATCATATCCACACCCAACGCCTTACGGGATACTCACTCCTTTCCTTCAGCTGCAGACGAGGAAAAATGGAGGAAATTCGAAGATTTTTAGACTCTGGCTCGGGAAGAGAAAAACTATTTTTGAAGTGGATATTTCACGTCAGTAACGTTTCACAGACTGATTTGAGTGCTGTGTAATCCGATATAGGCTACGCTTAAAGTGTATCATATCAACTGAAAGATATTGTTTGTTGCTGTTGTTGTTGTTGCTGTTGTGTTTATTTGTTTGATTTATCACTACATCAAATTACGATACAATAGTGAATGGTTATCCAATATTTTACGGAAAGGATTGATATTTTTTTAATCAACAGATGGCTAACCTTAATGCACATAGGCATAATTGCCAGCTCTAATAGCGCTTTATATTATGACGAGTTGATAATGTTTTTTTTTTTTTTTTTAAAGATGTAAAATATTAAGCGATAAAAATAAAGTCTAATCCGCAGTGCCACAGTGAAAACATTTTATTTTGAAATATTCTGCAAATTCTTTCCATGTCTTCAGAAGCTTTTCTTTGCCCTGCTATTTTTTAAAAGTGCAATAGTTCGGATCATTCAGAAAAAATGTGCAAAGCCCACCTCCTTCGTGAATGGAAGTCTAAGGCCTGGGGTCACCTATAATGTCTCTTTCGCATTCAAATTAAACTTAATCCACTGGTTTCACTCTTTTCTTCAAACTGGTTTCTTTAAAGCTTATCTGTACTAGGAGGGATTAGACCACACTGCAAGGTCACTGGAAAGGTGGTTATCTCATCAACTCAGCTCTCAAATAACATAAGAAAAAGAGGATCATGGATGACCAATGGTCACCGATTAGGCACTGTTTTCTATATAGAGGGAGCAAGTAGCTACAAGTAGGACAGTGTGGCTTTAAATCGCATCTTACACCTTCACATCCGATAGTGTAAATGACGTGGACATTATGAGGAGCGGTGTAGAAGTCATTTCACTGAGCTCGGCTACCTGATGTGAATCACATCCTACAAATCGGCTTCTAATAACATTCGAAGAGATTGAACGCCATGTTGTACAAGTGCGTACATCCTGCGATGAAAGATAAATGTTAGGGCGGATACAGGTTTCCCATAATGGGGGAGGGGGGAGGGGGGCACACGTCCGAAAAATCTTAGGGAAACACTAAAAATGAGGTTGTCATATTTTCAGGTGCCTTATTACTAGATCTACAAGGGAGGTAGAGGAACACAGTATTGAGGAAATATGAGATGGCCTGTCGCCACGTTCTGTGGGTCAGTATTGTGGAGCGTTAGTATGTAATACAGATTGCTTCTAGGGGGTACGTGTCCCTCCTTCCCCTCCTGAATTCGCCTCTGGATGCAGGGACTCGATCATTGGGATTTTCGTTCACAGATGATATTATCATCATGAAGACATGGTAGCTTGTGTAATGTGAATGCGACGATGGAGTAGAATAACATATTAAGACTGCACTGTGGTGAGATATAAGACGTGATTTTAAATGAATTATGCGATGGACTTTAATTGTATGAACTGGTTAGAATGATTATATAAAGCAGACACCATTGGACATGTAGTATTAGAGAGAATGAAAGAAGGTTTGAGGAGAAGTACAAATAGAAGTACAAGTAGAAGTAGAAGTAGAAGTAGATGTAGAAGTATATGTAGAAGTAGAAGTTGAAGTAGAAGTAGAACTAGATGTAGAAGTAGATGTAGAAGTAGAACTAGAACTAGATGTAGAAGTAGATGTAGAAGTAGAACTAGAACTAGATGTAGAAGTAGATGTAGAAGTAGAAGTAGAAGTAGAGATAGAAGTAGGAGTAGAAGTAGATGTAGAAGTAGAAGTAGAGATAGAAGTAGGAGTAGAAGTAGATGTAAAAGTAGAAGTATAGAAGTAAAATATTTGAAGTAGAAAACATAATAGAAACAGAAAGGAGAAGTATATGTATTTCGAACAGATAGAAGTAGTAGATTTAGTAGTAAAAAGTTAAAGATATAGTAACAAAAGTTAAAGTTGACATAGAAGAACGATTGCGGCGCCCCCTCCCCCACTCCTGACCTGTATCAAACGTAAGTCAAAACCGTGTTATTTTGACATTTAGTGACGCTGATGATGTCACAATGCAAAGATGCTCCACCCCATCCCCGTTTACCACACAGGTTGAAACGCGAGACGAGCTTATCACTTGTCATCTAGATTTCATTTCATCTTCTTATCCTCAGTTGAGAAACAGATCGTTTTCATTTCCTCTTGACCGTCAGAAATACGAGAATATATATGTCATTAAGATATAGGTCGCGACCTAGATATAGGGGGAGGGGGGCGACCTATTTGTACAAAGTCATAGAAAGTGCGGAAGGGGACAATGGAAATTAGAGCGACATCAACAGTGCTTCTCTACTTTACTTTCATGATTCAAAATCTCGCTCCGAGACATGGTAGTCAGCATATCAACAAACAATTTTGTATTTTTCTGTTTTGATCTTCCTTTTCCTTTCTTGTATCGACGAAATTTTAAAAATATTTTTTCTTCCTTCATGTTCCAGTTCTCTCTGTCTCCTTCGCCATTCCTTTCGTCGTCTATCACCCCTTACCCATCCACGTTCCCCGCTCCCCCTCTCTCTCTCTCTCTCTCTCTCTTACTCTCACTCAGTCTTTTTATTTTCGTTCTTTTAAGATTATAAATAGCTCCTTACATCCGTGTTACTATGTAGAGATTAATCAATTCCTTTTCCCTTATCTCCCATTTTAAAATCAAGTGTCATACAGAAAGTAAACAGAAACTGCCCCTAATTTTGTTTATTTTCCAGCACCGTGCCCCCATTCCTAATAAAATTGAATGCGCTCCTGACTATTCATATTTTACACAAATTCGATGTTGTTAAGTGGAAAATCAATTCGTCTGATTGAGTCAACTGAATCAATGAAAATACAAGAAGAATAAAATATGATGGGAGAGGGAGAGTGCAGAGTGAGAAGGGATGTTTCGTGTCCACCTCCTGGAGTCCTGGTGGTGCAAATTGCTTCATTACTGAGTTCCTGAATTCGATAATTGGTCAGTCTGATTGAGCGATTATCAGACCAAGATGGCATCAGATAATGGTATTCGCAGTCCGGTAATAACCCATTGGTATTCGATTCGGTTTTTCTTTACCTTTACCAAGTACGATGGCTGGACATTCGTTACACTTCACAGCTGCACAGGGTCGCAATAAATTTGTTGATGATTTAATTTCGAATCTCACAAGGCTAATGGTTTTTAAACGCATTTTCATAATTATTTATGCCTTTACGCGATGGAGGAGGAGTTGGAGCAATCATAATTATTCAATCTGAAAGATATACTCGTACCATCTCTGCAAGATCCGAATGATCTTCAATACAACTGTCATATATTCATATAAATAAATTATAGGGCAAATTTGTTTTACTCGTGTTAAATCATTTTCGCTAAAACAATACGAACAAAATAGGTAATAGGTTTATGTTCACAATCATGCACAAAGTGGTAAGAGTAAAATATGGCAATTAATTATGATGCGAAATTTATCTCTTGAAATTTCTTTTTTATTTATTTTGTTTATATTCCTGAAGCCTTCATGAAACAAAAGTTACAAAAAGAAGAAAACAACGGGCGATTTAAGACTGAATGAGAGATTTACATTATTCTTTACCTTTCCATGATGTTCAACTCACTTCTTTTTAGGAATGGAACTTCAAACCAGTTTAAATATTTTGGCACCTTGTAATAATCATCAACCAATAAACTTTTGTTTGAAGGGGCTGATCAAATACAGGCCTGTGGTCAATTATTTATTGTGAATGCCGGCTTAATTCTTGTTGTCGCCATCAGCAATATACCTTCACAGCTTTGTAATGCGACATGATCTGGGCCTCTCATTATCTCTCTGTTTTACATTTGAATTAGTTAGCTTTTAAGGATAGCAGATGTTTGAAAGGGAGCAACAAATTAAATAACCGAGTTTTGGTTGAAACGATAACAGTGCACTACTTTAACTTCATATGGTGTCATAATGGTGTTATTGAAACGACCAGATGGCCATGGTTAAAATAAAACTCCGTTATGATGCTGAACTTGAACTTCCGAATCAACTTTGCCCATCCATCTATTTCTACTCGGCCCCATCCTGTTCGACCCCATCCTACTCTACCCTGTCAATACTGGTTAGTGGTTTCGCTATCAATTTGACCTACAGACAAACGGAGCTTGGTGAGATATCATACATTTGTATTTTAGGTGGAAACTTTTCGGTAATTGCCCGTATCCAGATCGAATGATTAAAAGGGGAAAAAAAACGAGGGGGAGGCAGAGAGAGGAAAGGTATACATGAGAAGCCGATGATTTATGTAGTAAAGTATAGTTCTATTATCCATCAAATCTCTGAATATTCGTTTCTTGGTAAACGCTGTGAAAAAATTGCTTTGCATGTTTATATTTCAGAAGATCTATAGACCTGATAATTTATTTAGTATCGTGTAAATGAATATGGTCTGTTTTGGCAGTAATATAACATCTACTCTTCGTCCCAAAAAGAGGGGGGGGGGATGTGTCAAACACGGTCGCAAATGCTGTTATGCCAATTTATATGTGATTTTGATATTGTTATCTGTCATGAAATTCCATATTTTATTTTTGTATAATAATATTGTCATGCATGATGATGAAAATAAATGTCAATTCAAATACCCTGAGTAATCACCTCAAGTGTAATTTCAGTATTCTTTTGTTTGTCACATAAAAATCATGTTCGGATTACGATAAACGACGTTGTAATGTTCTCATATTTCAAAAGGCGATGGTCAAGCCTATAGGCTATTGGAATTGGCTTAAAGGTATCGCTTAAAGGTAAAGACCAGTATTGGAAACGCCCCAAAATCAAAAAATGAAATGGAAGGTCTTATTTCCAATCATGTGAAAGAATATGTTTTGACTAATACATGATGATAAAAAGTTTGCCGGGAAACCGCCTACTAATTCATATATTTGGTAAATTTGTTTCTCTCATGGTATGTGAGAGATATACGGTAGTCCCTTATACACCTTTCTGTCTATAGTGCTTGTAACTTGACGAAGGATGGGCCAAATTTCTTATCATTTTGATTATTTCAGAACCTTGCAGATGCTAGATGCTTGATGATCAACCTTTCCTGATCGATTCCACAATGTTTCTTTCACAATGCAATCGCATGACCATAACTGGTCTTTACCTTTAAAGATGTTAAATCTAAGATGCATGGCCCTATGTATTATCAGTGCCTGTGATATGGTGTAATATTGAAGCTCTAAAATGCGCTTCAAATAAAATGATCATGAAGTGCCTCAAACTAGTAAAAAAATCTTTGAGTGACCGGTTTTAACATACTAATTTTCCCGAATAGTGTTATAAAAACAAAAAATGAAATTTCGATTGCCAATCATAAATATTTTGATAATCAGACGGGCAACCTGCTTGTAAAAGTCATGGGATTCCTGAATGATCTAAACGTAATTATGATTGCAGCATGAGCTATATCCTGGATTTTGTTTCAGAATCTGAGGCAATTTTACCGAGTCACTTTAAGTTGATAATTCGAAAGTCTTAGTAATCGTAGACTCTCCATTCTCTGGTTGTCCACGCATTATTTTGTTAGTGATCCATGAGCAATCAGTGTGACCATTATTTACGCTGATAGGAAATGAAGAGCTTGACGAGGCACCTGTGAAACTGGTCCTTCCGAACTCAATTAAGCATCTGTCACATCTTCTCATCTTCAATACAGGTGTCTTCGTCCAGCTACTTGAAAGAGTGACTGGGGCTAAAGCTACCCCNCCCCCCCCCCCCCCCCCCCTGTACCTGTCTCAAGATTCATAAGGGGTCATTTGTTATTTTAGTCTATATCTAATCTAATTAGTTCACAATTAGCTTTGTAGTGTTTTATTAATATAGGCCCTGCTCTCGACCTACAAGCCAAAATATGGAACGGCACTTCAGGAAAATACTAAAGCCTCCTAACTGCCAGTTGAAGTCTTGTCTATACTTTGAATACAACTGTCACAATCAGAGATGTACACTATATATAGTTTTCGAAATGATCCCTACGGTATCATTGTGAAATCTTCTGATTATTTCCGGTGGGAAATCAATGTTTGGTTTTAATTACCGAATCACATATCATATCATCGTGGTACATCAATAATTCAAATTATTTCATTATGTTTTATATACTTCAAGTCTACTTTTAAAAGCTTAACTGCATGTCTGGTTGGTTTCATATTAATTCACGATTTGCTTATATCCATTCATAATGACTATATAAATAGACGAGACGCTGAAGTGTGTGTGTGTAATCTTGTCGTATATCATATCACTAAACATGAGCTGTTACATTCATAAAACATATATCCATGTCTTGACATCGATCTAAGATGTGCGAGATTAATCTGCATGAGATTTTTTATCAGCTTTTCATGACTCCATCAGATTCATCTCATGGGGAACATACATTTGAAACAATTCACATTATGTTTAAGGGCTAAATACGGTCAACATCGCTTGGAACAATTTGAAGAAATAATTAACACTTTTGAAAACACCAAATGATTCAAATGGAATTCTAAAAAGATTTAACTAAACTTTCAATGTTTGTGTTTTAAAACTTTTTATAGGAGTTGGGTAGGCATAACATTCAAATGTTGGGCAAATCTTTATCATGCATGTTGTAGAAAACTTTATTAGGCCTGTTACTTTTATGTTATTAAAAACAAAACATAACAATTATCTGAACCAATACCTGGTGTGTTTTTTGTTGCGTATTCTCTGTTAAAATTAGTTATTTCTTGCTTTATTTGTGTGTTTTTACCTGCTAGAAAAATTTACAATTATTAAACGGAAAGTAATATTTCTTAAACATCATTGAATAAGAAGAAAATGACGACAATCATTTTATTACCATTTCATCCCTCTTTGTCAAACAGATACGGTCATGGATAACTTATTAAGATACTCACCCTATAAGCTGATCAATCTGTTGATGAATGTGTAAATCCTTTAGCATGCTAACAGCGGCTCTCAATACTCCTAATCTCTGCTCTCCAAAAGATGACAAAACAACGCTAAAAAGTATTCTACATTTCGTTGCACAATTCAACTTTCCACCAATGCGTCATGATCTGAAATTAGTTTCTCCAATGAGTCAAGTCGGGCAATCTTGCATCATTTACTACACAGAGAAACGAACTTGAGAGTCAATATGAAGAGCAGATTGGGTTACCTTTGATATAGGGTCCTGGATTAAGTGCTATGGACTCGACTCCTTAAGGACGAAGCTATCTGATCCAGTATGTAATACTGGTATTTGAACAGAGCTGTTTCGCGCCGCGCGGGAGAAAGTTTGATACTTGAGCGAACGGGCTATAGCGAGCGACCGTTCCGAATCAAGTTACGTACGAAGTACGAAGTGCGTGAAGTGAATGAGGTCATCAGGTGTGTTCACACCGTGTCAAGTTCTTTCCTGACAGTTGCTGATCAGTTGTGTGGAGGATGCCGAGGTGTTGTTCACCTGATTCATATGAAATGCTATACAAAGTGTTCTGAAGTAGGTTCTTTTTTTATTCCAGGGGCGGATCCTGCCGGCGGCTAGGGGAGGGGGCTTAATTCGTGAGAAAATATTTAGCAGCGAAACAGCCGGCCGATAATTCGCTCAGTGGGAGAGGGGTGGGGCATCTCCATAAAAAGGTCAAATTAACGGGTTTTTACACGGTTTTTTTTTCAAAGGGAAGGGGGGGGGCTCCCCCTGGATCCGCCCCTTATTGATTCCATGTCGGTATACAGTCAACAAGCGTAGTTCCAGACTCCACACCAAATTATGCTAACAGCAACGCCCCCACCC
>BEXV01000341.1:106738-134784 GCA_003118195.1 Hemicentrotus pulcherrimus | reverse complement strand
GCATACATGTAATTGATCGACGTCCTGGGGAAGGGTCTAAAAATTTCAACCGATCTTAGAAATTAGCTGGGGGCACGTATCCCCCGTGCACCCCTACCCCGTGGCTACGTGCCTATATGCCCTTTACTAGAAAGATGCAACACCTGAACGGGAAAGTATTAATGGTCTGGTTATACACCCCCCAAAAAGACTAAACAGTTCAGCGTGCAGACAATCCTATTTTTGGAAATTTTACATTATTTTCATGATTATAAAAAAATCATCATCATCATCATCATCATCACAATAATAACCATTTCCCGTTTCTCCTTTCTTCTTCTTCCCTCACCATTATCATCCTTACCCTCCTTTTCATCATCATCATCAACATCATCGTCATCGTTATCACCTGTCTGCCAATTTGATTTTAATTAGCCTCTCCCCCCCCCCTCCTTCCGGAGAGCTGGCTCCTCTGCCCTTCATTGTTCCTCGTGAAATCATTGCTATTGTACAGTTTCAGGGTGAGGCATGTACCAATAATCATATTTGACTATTTCGAGGGGGCGCAGATAATCCCGATTAACTTTTGTTTTGTCAGTGGAAAGCGGAGGAGTTCTACTAATGAAACGAGATGAAATTAAGTTGCATGGCGCATTTCAGCATTGTTTTCAATTGCTTTTGCTCAGATTCTGTTTGCAGCAATATTATGTCGACCCTTATTATTTTCGATAAAATCTTTTGGCTCCAAACAGAATCATATTCATCAAAGAGGGTTAGGGTGTTCTGTTTTTTTGTTTTATTGTCCGAGTTTGTTCTTGCGGTGTAAAGTATGCTTTCATCAGCCAATAAAAATCAATTAAATTCAATCAAATCAGGCAATCAATCATCAATCCATCAATCACTTTATTCATCAATCGATTATCTCTCTGCCTTTTTCTTCATTTGTTTACCTTTCCGATGTGCATGTTAATAAGGCATCGGAAACGAGAAGAATATTCCTTCTATAGCCTAGTGAAAGAATTAATTTATTAATGTTTCTTTAAAAAATTGCCAGCGACTTAATTTTCTTCAAAAGGGCCGACATCACAGTCATCATGACAGAAGACTTGTTTGCAAAACAAGGACACAGCAAAAACAAATTACAACAATAATGTCGCCCGTTGTGGCAGGAACGATGTTCTGGCGAGTTAGCGCAGGTGGCGTGTTGTTTTCGGACCACATCCTTTTGTGTGTATGCATGCACCATCGAGATGTTTACTAAAATTCTCGTAGATCGTATGCAAATATGCGAGGCCCTAACACAGGCCCGCACGACCGAAATGTAGTGATCGACGGCGCGCAGCCGCTGGCCGAAAATTACGCGTACGTACGTACGTACAGTACGTATATAGCTGTATAGACAGTGTCTGTGTACTATGATGTAGAACGAACATGTGTGTTACACAGGAATAACAAAACAAAAACTACCATTCTCCTTTTAGTCTCTGGTTCAATTATCGGGAAATCTATAACATCGAGTGTGCCTCTGGGATCATACATAAAGCAATGTCGCTCGGAAACTATTTTCTGTATTTCTGTCCAGCATCGACAATCAGGAATTTCACATCGCAGAGTGAACTGTTTTTGTGATGCTGACTTGCTTCTTTTCGGATGCCTTGCCAGATCGCCAACACAGCGGAACCCATGGAAGGATAATGCCCAGCTTATCGGCTCCTCTCACCGGCCTTGTGGACTGCCTTGTGCATGCCCATTGCAGCACCGGCCTAGCCTAAGCGTGTACGCGGCTCAGCAGGACTGAGGCTAGGCGGGATAATTAATTTTGAACAAACTTCGAAATATACTGTGAATTTAATGCGTTTAGCACATGTGTTTCAAACAATTTTTCATCAGAACTCGATGCCAGTAAACTTTTCATTTGGGTGTAATTGTTGTCACAGAATTTAATTTTCGGGACGTGAAGCAACATCGTGAAGCAACAGCGCGATGATGGATGGACTAGCAAGGATGGGGAGAACATCTGTTCGGTCCTCTACGCTATTGTTCTTTATCATCTTTATTGTTTGCTCATTGTTTTGTATTTCTAACGTCGCTGGAGCAGATGCAGATGGTGGTAAGTTTATTCAGAATTTACAAAAGTAATAGGGTCTAAGTTTTGTTATGTTTCTTGTCTAATTCTAATTGGTCTAAGAATTTAATATCTCTGGTCAGGTTTTCATTGATATGATCATGATGATAGGTATTTAATTGTACATGCATTGGCCTTGNAAAAAAAAAAAAAAAAAAAAAATAGGTTGATGGTAGAGTAGAGCTCTACTGTGGAAATTTGATATTTAGAGTCATTTATAATAACTTCTACAAGTTCATTGTACAACCATGTAATAATGTTAATATTTTTAGATTGTTCATTGGGGCTCAGGCTAGAAATTTGTAGAATTGTATTGTGATTGATCTCAAATGAGAATGAAATTAAAAAAGAATGAAATATAATTTGGAAGATTGGCAATTGCAATTTCATATTTTGGTCATGGAAGTTGGAGAAAGATGTCAATAATCAAAACACTAAACATGCCCACAATTTTAAAGGGAAATGAAGTCAGTCTAATGAGTGCCAAGTTGTTCAAATGAAAGTTTAATTCTTAAACAATAATTGCCTCAGAGATTTGTTATCAACAATTTTTAAATCGTGGAACAATCTCTGATTGTGCTGAAGGAATTCATATTTGAACTTTATGTATAAGATTTAAGCTTCATTTTTATGACCTCAACATTTAGATGTTCTGAACAGATTATTGGAGTTAAACATGGATGATCTAAAATACATACAAACCATCTCTGATGTTAAACAGTAGCCATTTTTTACATGTATTAGCAGGGATGAACATTACTCAATACTGTGGTCAGATTTGGCTGATTATTTGTGATTTAGTAAGTTCCTGATAGTTTTGTTTCCACTTCCTAAAATGAAAGTTTGGAAGGATCTATCAGTATCAGGTTTTAGAAATGTGACCATTGGGAAGTTTATCAGTTATACTAGGTAATCAATCTTTCAGTGATCGAACATACAGTTGTAGCTCATGTACAGTACATCTACATGTACATCTACCCAAAGGCCAAAGGCCAAAGCTAAAATTTAATTTACCCTTTATTAAGTTCTTTCAGTATTTATGATAGATTTGCCATAGGTTTATTGTACATGTCTTCAATCATTGTAAACTTTGGTCTTGATTGAAACTTTTCAAGTATTACCTCTCGTGGAGAAATGCATTTTCTACATGACATCTTATGTCATAATCAAATCCTTTCATCCCTTTTAAAGTAAAAAAATATAGACCAGAGTGGCAGAGTCAGTCAGTATACAGGTAAAATAGGTACAGACGGCAAGATAATATTACTGTTCTTGCTTACACAAGGACTGAGTAAAGTGTGTGTCTTTGCATAGTTGTGGTTCAAGGGTTATCTCACTGCAGGGCTGACTGCATTCTCTACTTCGTCCCCCTTGTTGATAACTCTTGCCCAAATTACATTCTTGGGGTCACAGGGTCACTTCGTTCAGTGCAGCCTCAACCCAGAACCCACAGAAAACAGCTTGACTGTACTCCCGACTTTTGTTTCAATGAAGTAGAAAAATGCTGGATAATTTAATTATGGCAATTACATGTCTACTGAGTTACTGACCAGTCATTTAGTATGAGTACTATTACTACTACTACATGTATATGAAAATGGGTTTTCAAGATACATCTTTTCTATCACAGTCTGTAGTAAACTAGATATAGTAGGTGTACTTGTACATAAACCTCTGCTGTGCCTTCTGAATGCCACAGTGAAATGGAACTGGTGCGTTGATGAGCTTCCCATCCGTGAACTGTGACTACCAGTGATGAACTGATGACTGAAAAGAAAGGAAGAGAGCGAGAGGGAAAGAGAATGAAAGAGAGGGAGAGAAAATGGACAAAAGTGGTTCATATTTCCAGCAGTTACAAGTCATTAACCTTGAGGGAGCATGGTAGCTGCACCAAGTCAAAACCTGAATATTTTTTTTATGAATGGGTTTTCATTGTTCAAGTGTCCCATTGAGGATATCTGTATAATAAAGAGACTGAACTATTTTGGTGCCAGAAAGCCTACTATGCTACATAGCAGCATACAAGTTGAGCAAGAAAAGAAAAACCCACACATGTGACACAATACAGGTCCTTCCACATCACACACAGCAATCTTTTAGAAGATCAGATTCCGTGAATGAAGAGCCTTTTAAAATTCCTGTACAAAACAGAACAATGGTACCTGTAATGGTTTGCATTCAGTTATTTTGATAGACAGTGTCATGAATTATGTAGGCCCTATAACCCTACATTTCTACCCAATATAATTTTCATTTAACTTACATGTAACTTGAGGCTTTTGTATTGATCAGTGAAAAGAGAAAGAAAAATAAAGCATCTTTTTAAAGAGCTGAGGATTTTGAACCCAAGATGTCGCTGCAAAAGAGTGCCTGAAATATTTGTGTAATTGGTTTTAAATTAATACAGAGAATCAATGACCACAAGGCACCAATTGGGTTTAGGGCCTAGAGGTGTTCAGTGTATAACACCAGTCCAGTCCAGACCTATACAATGAATTGTGGCATGTTTTATAATTTCTATGAAATTTGGTAAGAAAGGTTGGGTTTGATACTTTTGAGAAAATGATTGTGTTTTGGAAGAAAGTGACTGATGTGAATGGCATGCTTCCAGTGTGTCTGATACAGACCAGAATTCCATAGATGATAAGCCAGATTTTATTGTGATGATTAAGCTGCTTCATGTCACATGACTGATGCAAATAAATGAGTTTCCTTTTCTAAATTCCCCCAATGAATGTTGCACTTACAGTAATGATTTTGATCTCTTGACTTTGCGGTTGAAGAATCTATACTCTTGTGCAGAACAGAAGCTTTTTTTAAGAGGAAGAAATGCTTCAAAATTGTGGTTAACGTTTGACCTCATCATGCACTTCATCATACTGCACCCTGGCTGTAAGAAATATGTGTATTTTCCTTAGAATAATTGTTACTGTAAGTCCAATAATAAGGTTTGATTTCGAATTGAGTTTTGGGGTCTACCGTGATAATGTCATTCGTGTGTAATCCTTACAATGTCTACAGTAGAATTCTGCATAGAAAACTAGCGCATGTTTCATATTGTTCAGAACAATGTCAAAATGAGAGCAATATTGCAACATCTTCCAGTGAGAAATAGACCATTTTTACAAAATCTCTAGTTGCTAATGGGTTAAAGGAAAAAGAAGTAGATGGATTCTAATAACCTACCAATCAATATTTCTTATGTACATGTACCTAAAAGCAGCTGCAAATTCACTTTGTTACAGAAAAAGAAATACCAATAAAATGCATCACAAAGTTTTACTCTTCCAAGAATGTCAAGCTATTTTGAAGTTATGACTGGTGAAGGGACTGTACGATATGCCACCAATTCTTGCCAATGCTCACAAACTCCGAACTGAAAGCTGGAGTTTATGGAATGCGAAGCTTGTTTTGAGGAAAAACTTTGAGATGATGAAATTTTTGCTAGAAACAGCATGGTACTTTCCAAATTACGTTTGACTTGTATGGAGTGGAACTTTGACTTGTGAGGAGTAGTAGAGGGTAGGCAGCTATAAAACCAACATCAGAGGTCAGATTTTTGTTGCTATAGGGGAAAGAATTCTTGAGGAGCTCTAAGAAGTTCAGAAGCTACATGTTTTATGGATTTAGTAAGACGTTTTGTTTGATGCTCATTGATGGTAACAGGGAAGTTCGAGGAAAGTCATGCAGTATTAAAGTTAATCTGGAAATCTTGTGATGGAATTCCATTTTTTGACTCTTTTAAAGAGAATTCAGCTCAAAAGTTATTTCAAATTGTTTAGTAACATGCAGGAGATGAGTTGTTTTGGCCAGCAAAATAAAAACAAATGTCAAAAACTTGCTTGAAATTTAATAGGCCTATATTTGCTCTATTCTCTAGTCAAAGTGTAATACAAACATGAGGCTGACATGAGTTAATTTCATTATGAAAGGCAGCAAAATCATGGAAAGAGATTAAAGGCTTTCAGAAAGAGGGAATATTTGATCAATGATTAAATCAAATATATTTTCTCCAGATATATTGAAATCTTATGCTACACATGTTCTTGTACAGTATAGGGTCTACATACTGTACATGTACAAAAACATTGCTGACTTGCAATACATTGTAAACCTATGTGTTCCTGAATATCTCCCTCTTTTTTTAAATTAATTTGGTATTCATTGTAAGTTTAATTCAATGTGTTACCCTCCCATTTGGAATTTCACTCATTTACATGTTGTGTAACTAAACTATACACAGTAGCCTTGCTGCCTAATAGGCTGACTGGAAAGATAACTAGGGGTAATTCAGAGTTATTGGAATGAAAATTGATGTGATTAGATGTGGAGGAGATGAAATTGTGAATCTGATTACTGGTTGTTTATTACAGCAGCACGAAAGAGATCGCTGACTGTAATTCTGTCGGGGTGTCTCATTAACATAAATGCCACATCGTCAGAAGCCTTCCAAGAATTGCCATCTCTTGAATAAGAACTAACAGCAGTTCTATTATACATTGTAGCTTGCTTTCTCTCCTTAATGATGTTCAGTTTGGAGAACCTACAATGTGTAAGAAATACTGGGAAAATTTGCTTACTGGTCCAATCACTCCATTGCCCATGCATACAGTGTACATGTTTCTAATTGTTTTCTGTTTAGACTTCTTGTTTGTGCATCGGTTGTTATGACATGTAACTGCCTTTAGGGTGATTAATTCTCAACAAAATATGAAAAACATGATCATTTGTCCATGGAGAAATTTTAACGACCATGCTCACTATGAACACTTTTAATAAAACACCTTTTCATGTTTTTCAACATTTTGGAAACATTAAATTTCTTTCTTTGTTTATGTGCTTACTAACGAGTTGATGCCCTGTAGTGCAGCAATGATTGATGTTAGGTTTACAATGTACATGTGAGTTTACACACATTAGCAAAGTTGATTGAGGTTTTGTTGTTTTAACAATCTATGTGGTGTAATACTAGAGTACATAATTGGCCTACTCAGTACATGTACAATACTAGGGATAATCATTGTTTTATGGTGTGAGCCTGTGTAAGGGTTTGTGTGTGTATGAGGGAGAGAGAGACAATAGAGAAAGAAAAAAAAGGAGAGACCGGCAAAGAAATGGAAGGAGAGAGAGAAAGAGGAAAAATAAAGAGCTGGAGAAAGACAGAAAGAAAGAAAAGAGAGATAGAGGAGGGGTATACTAGTTCAGAGATGATGAGAGAAGGGAGATTCAAAGAAAGTGGGGAAGTTAGAAGAAATGAAAAGAACAAAGGATAAAGATAAAGGATTGGAGAGAAGAGAAGCAAGAACAGGAACAGGGCATAAGATCGGTCACACTGCTTGTCAAATTATTCTTGTGTTACAACTGTGTCATACAATGCATACACTGTAGTATAAGTATCAGCCCCTCTGCTCGCTACTGCCAGTGCGTGATGATGATCATCGTTGTGAATCTAGAGTTGTTTACCACTCAAAGTGCTTTTAATTGACGAGGCATAGATCCCAAATGACCTTTGCTTGTTTTTGAAAGTGTAATGAGGAATTGTATGGCCTAGTATTATGCTGATTGCCACGATGTAGTATTGATGTCCTTGTTTGTTCCTAGTCAACACCCTCCAGGTTCATCATTGTTTTTAGTTTTCTTTGCCCTTTTTCCTGAATGAAACCAATGTTTTATATAGAAAGGGCTTTTTATAGCAAACATATGCAGGGTAAATTGGGTGTTTTTAATGATTTTAAACCTTCCAGTAAGGTTGAAGAAATTGTTATAAAAATAGTTATGAATTCATTGTTTGATTGACATGTACATACACTGTAAATATAGGCCTATAAGCTCTACATATTTACACACTGTAATCTTTGTCATTAAATAAAAGACATAACTTTTCTCCTAGTTGATGAACAACATGTTTCTTCAAACCTTCAAAATGTTAATTCTTTTATTGTATGAATTCCGGCAGCTGAATTTCTTCACCTAATTTTCTTTACTTCATCTTCATACGTACATGTACATGTACATGTACCTGTCATTTATCCAAACTCTATGATCCTGTGCATGTACCGTGATGTGAGAAGCAGGTCTGTGATCTAAACCACTTAAATGCTTCATTGCATACTGCACTGGTACAACATGCATCTGCTTCTCAATCATGCCTGTCCAGTTTTTAACCCGTCCAGAAATCTATCAGCTCTTAGACCCAGCTCTCTCCGTCCCCTCCCACTACCCCAAGGAGAAAACAAATTCACAATCCTTTCAAATTCTTTGTAGTGTTAACTCCCATTGTGCGGGCTTGTTTGAGTGGGGGTTGTAAATGTTTCTTCATTGTGCCCGTCTATTGTTGTCGTTCTGGTAACTTTCTCTTCAAAACTGGTCCCGGCCAGGTTCCGAAAAGGGATAAATTTTGTCACTTCACTTGACACCAGCGAAACACTTTAAAGTCCTCTTCACAAACCTGGGTGAGGATTGGCTCAGAGTCACTGGATGATAATAGAACACAAAGGACAAGATAAGAAGTGGTCTTATCTGTCTCCCCATGCTAGAAAACATGGCATAAGATCTCTTTTGATGGTATGTTTACAAGGAATTGACATCTATCTGTGAGGCATGCTCTCTAATAGCTTCTTTCTCAGGTAAATCGTCTCGTCTTGCCAAGAATTTGCTCTTTTCAACCTCCCGAAGGGGTTTACGACCTGTTTTTAGAGTTGTTAGATACTCTCTCCAGCCTATTCATAGCGAGGAAAATGACTAGGAATTCAAATGGGACAGGTAGTTGAAAGAAAAATCATCAGCAAAGAAAAAATAAATTCTTAGCCTTTTGGTATTCTTGATATTTCCGCATGAATGTGATTCAAATAGTATGGAGCTGCAGAAATTAGATTGAAGGGATTTTGGGTAAGGATTATGTAACATCAATTTGTGCCATAGAGTGAGGCAGAGTAGGGTGCCTTTCTGTTTAATCCCCAGCTTTAAATTATCCAATGATTTAGAATTGAAAGGGATTATGCCCTTCGATGAAAGAAACCAAAGTGACATCTAATTTTCTTTTGTCGGGCTCTTCAAAAGGGCCCTCTCCTCAGACAACCATTAAGTGGACTTTATGAGACCTTTTCACTTCATTACCTAAATTCAAGGATAGAATACATTAATGCATGAGATTAAATCCGAGCTTTCTAATGTAAATGAATAGAAAGCAAACAAAACATCCATCTAAGCTGAAGATACATTAGAGTTTCTATTCTAACTTTCTTAAGAATGTTGTCATCATGAAGGAACATTTTGGCTGTAGTATTCACAGTGGTACGATTTTAGATTTTCAATACAAGAAATAAAATAGGGTACTGCGAATAAATTCAGTACATGCATTTATATTTATAAGCACATACACACCGTAATAAGTCCCTGGAATATTGCAAATTGTCATCCATTTCATATCTTTAGTCCTGTAATGGTGGCATTTGACATTTTAGCATGAGATGAACCTTCACTACTTTTTATGTGCAACTACATGTAAATGTATTCCATAATATTTTTTTGTCAAAGGAATATTTTCATGTGACATTTAAATGGTAAAGAAATGTTATTTTATCTTAATGTTAGAGATTGAATATCTTTACTTTATAATTTCAACTTGGTTGCCTCACAAAACATGCAATGGACTATTTTGGTCATTAATTGTCACACAAATGTTTGTGTCTTTGCCTTTTTGCAATATTTATGTGGAATAATGATACTGCTGAATAAAATATTACAATTTTGTTTTCTCGCAGTTTTAGACTCTAGGTATTCACCATCTGGCAAAGAAAGAGTTAATCTTCATGTCACGATGGTTTCATGAATGTTGGGTAACTTTTAGAGCAGAGAACTGATGCGTTCAATGTGATATGAATGTGATTATCATCAGCACAGCTGTGCAGAAAGAAAAAAAATCAGCAAGATGTTTATGCACAAAGTAGTGAATAATATCGAAATGTTTGTGCAGCTCCTGAAGCTAAACATTTTGTCCATCCTTCCAGATTTACCCTTTCCTGTAAACAGGAAATGGAGCTAATTCCTAAGGATCTCTCTCCTTTATTCCATGTTGCAGATTTCTATATTGATTTCCTATTGGACCGAAATAAACACCATCCACCTCGCATTCTTAACAAATTCAGGAATTAGAAATCTGTGAATACATGTTTGCCAAATTTTAGGAAATGGAAACTGCAGGTGTTTGTACTTTAATTATTTAAAGAGATGAATTAGTTAACAGCTTAAAAAGGGAAACAATTTGAAATACATTTCAATCATGTAATACACTGTATAAACCCCCTGTCCACACACAACATTTTCTGTGATTAGGCGTGATTAGCTATACTGTTTCACGATAGTGATACCGTTTTGCGATGTGTGTGGACGCTCACTAACGATACATCGTATAACGAAACTAGTCTAACTAAACAAAGGTTTGGGCATCGTTTCGAACTGAAACTCAATAAAGAATCACGCCTAATCACAAAAATTTTGTGTGTGGACGGAACTAGTCTAACTAGTGTAACTAACTGGGCGGGGCTTAACGTGACCTCGTGCGAAAGGAGATCTGACCTCTCATCTCCGCTTCCATTTCATGACCGCAGTAGCAAACTGCGCACCTACATGTATACGATATTTCGCTGTAGAGTTTTAGGATTACTTTCTTCTGTGTGTGGACACTCTGAAATTTATCAGATTCTTTATACGACGTTTCGTTATAGAGTTTCGCGATAAATTGTTTTATGTGTGGTCACGCTGAAAGTCTTATCGTTCACCACAGCCGGTCTTTGACTGGGGTACAAAAGATAAAGTTTTATCTAATAATGAAAAGGGAATCACTATGGAAAGGGTACCCATTTAACATTTTGATTTATGGTTGTAAAAGTAGTAGAACTTTAGACTGAAAACAAGTTTTGAGAAGAGGGATGATTGTTCATTCATAAAAATAATTTTCTCTTGTGTTAATTGCAAGTAGAGGTTGGACATTAAATAGCTGCATTCAGAATGGCCACTTACCGGTAGCTCATTCCCATTCATGCATATGTAAATGGCAAGATGGCAAAATGTGAAGCATCCTACATGTACATGTACGGTTAACAACTAAATTATTCCTACCCTTGCCAAGTTTTGACATTTTTAAGGATATGAATAACTTGAGTTGTCTCGATTTACAGTTTGTTCCTTGAGAATGTGGCATATGAATTGAAGCTTACATCTTAAATTACTCAACAAAGGTCCTGATTCAACCAGTCCTCCTGTTATTTATCCTTGTTAAATCATCAATCAATTCTTGAGTTATGAAGCAAAACACACGCACAAAAAAAAAACACACAAAAGATAACACAAAAAACATCAAATTTACAAGTGGTATTAATTATTCTATTTTATTTTGTGGCAGCATTTCTTCAGGTGGTCAACCAACTCATTTGTGAATCGGGCATAGGTCCTTGTTAAATCATCAATCAATCAATCACACTCTTCAAATATTTATAGTTTCAAATCTGTATTAATCCCTTAGGATTATGATTGAACCTTTTAACAACCGAGTATTGATAGCATCAGCATACAGAAATAACAGTTGAAGTCTGTGATGGCTTTAATTATTCATTAACTATTCTAATTAATTGGCACCATATGCACATGTTTATCATGATCAGTGGACTACAAGCCTAGGATATTTAGAGGAGTTAAAGGTAGGCTAAAATTATTTGAGTCAACTTTTTAATTCTGGAACTTGGTGTTGACCTACAAATTTACAGTGTTTGATTCTTAGAAAATATTAAACTTGGATATGTTTTTCTGGTATTTCCTTTTATATTACTAAATTTAACTTTATCAGACAAGCATGAAGTAGTCTGTTAAGACAGAAAAAGAAAGAAAAAAGAAAGGAAGAAAGAAAGAAAGAAAGAAAGAAAGAAAGACAGAAAGACAGGCAGACGGACAGGCAGACAGAAAGGAGGAAAGAAAGAAAGGAAGAAAGGAAAGTATTAAAGAAGGAAGGAAAGAAGGAAGGAATGAAGGAAGGAAAGAAAGAAGGAAAGAAAGAAGGAAAGAAGGAAAGAAGGAAAGAATGAAAGAAAGAAAGAAAAACATATGCACATGGCTCTTTATACCAGTATGATCTTTCCAAACAGAAACATAATACATGATGCAGTATGGTGTGGGACCGAGGAGTTAAATGATGACCAAACTATTCCCATGATTGGATAATTGTATCGTCAGACGTTTCCCAGGCAGATCCTGATACCAGATCCACCTCACAGTAATTCAAGGTCAAGGGCATGTTCGCTACCAGAAGACACTGGTCCTCCGCCCCCTTTAACCCACTTTCTACCAGAGAATCTTGGTATCCACTTAACCCAACCACTCCTGGAGATGATGGTATTCACTTCTAAACCTTTTTCTATCATTGAAGAGTGGTTCCCAATAGACCAGTGTGTTTCATCCTTTTTTTTAGTCATGGCACCCTTTTAAGAAAAAATAAGTTTTATGTCACCCTGATCCCCAATACATTACATCGCAGAAGATTCATTTTGCAACACTCTGGCACTTATCTACCGGTAGTACCTTTAAGCTTATTCACACATGCAGTATAATGGCAAATTTCTTTCTAAATGTTGTGAGCGAGCAAAGTGAGTAGGCAAAATATTGCATATATTGATCAGTAGAACTCATTAGAAGATGCTTTCAAATCAAAGTTTTTATTTACATTTGTTAATTCTGCCTCTCATGACCTTTAAAACTAATTTTTAAACACTTTTATTTTTGAAAAAACAACAATTTGAACACGTACAGGTACATGTACACAAACATAGTCACTACATGTATACAATGCATGACCAGTATTAGAAAAACAAACCCATTGCAAGAGCATAAATTTCTAATAAATTGTTGGCATACATGTTTATAGAGAGAGAAAAACAAAGCCATCATCCTGGCATATATGTGATCAGTCAGCGCAGCCCAGAGTCTACAGAAGCAGCTGTAGTGATCTATCTTTTTGGTATCATTTCTGTGGTATCATCCTCAATGACCCTGAACTCATATTATTGAGGACAGAGCTGAGTATATATACTGTACACACTCTGCATTCGATTTATTAGGCTTCGCTACCCAGTTACAAGTTGGTCCATGGTCATGTACATGTACAAGTGCTTTACTGGGTGAAAGATGAGTAAAGCAGCACATTAGAGGGTTATGGGAGATGAGATGGGGCCTTTGAACTTAACCTGAAGTACATGTACATTAAATATATATATTTTAGGTTTGATGGAGTACAATTTGGTCCATTATGTTAAAAGGAGCAGAATAAAGGTTGGGCTTTAATAGAGCAGGGGCTAATTTCTCGTGTCATTTTCTTTGACACCTTGCATATATTACCCAAAGTTTGAGAAAGTACCTACATGTACCATATTTTGAGGATTTGTTGGGGAGATTTGTCACTTAGATTCTTTTCACACTGTCAGAATATTGGGTATTTTCTGTTTTGAGGGTATCCAAACCAGAAATGAGGAGACTTTTTCTTGATTTGCAGGGGGGCAAAAAAAATGCCATTTTCTGTGCAAGCCCTGGTCCATGTTCTTAGTCCTGACTGTGAAATTTCCCTGGTCCTGACCAGCAGACTATATTCTATCCATCTGACCTCGTCCCTTTTCTGAGCGCTGTTAATCCACTTCCATGTCAAATGTAGAGGTATCATATTTAGGAGCGTGATTAATGAGAATGTAAACACAGTCATCAGTCGGACCCAATTGGTTGCCACACATCACTTCAACTTGGCAGTGTGTTGACACTAGTCTAGGGTACATCCGAGAGGGTGCAAGCTAAAGGGTGCAGGCGGAATTAAGAATGGGGAAAATCCTGAGTGTCCATGGACCTCATAAAATATACTGTTGATATTTTACATACTGTATGCTTTAATGTGTATGTAAAGCAGGATAAAATGTAGGTAGGCTATATTAGTTTATAGCTAAAGACTCAATTCCAAAATGTTCTAAATGCAACAAACACTCTCTCGTGAACGATAACGTCATCTTTATCTATAAATCCCTCTTGAGGATCAGGACCAGGATCAGAACAGATACAGATACAGATCACTGTAGGGAAATTGTTTTCTTTAGGCTGGATTACTCTACATCTACCGTAGATCGTACAACTGTTCAGGGTACTCTCTAATCCTGTCAAGCTGCAAGTATGAAACAGTGAATTGTCCTCTAGTATTGAAACAAAATATTGTTCTAGACATTTGTATAGACACTCAGACTTGAAAGCATTCTAGTTTACATTAATTTAGTGAAAACAAAAGTGGTTGAAAATGACTCTTTACAAATATTGTAAACTGCAGTTTCATGTAATTTGATGAATCAACCAGGAAGGCCATCATGAATTGCATAAAAGGAGACATTTGTCTTGTTTGCATTTATTTGTTTCCAGAGTATTAGATGCACTCTCTGGAACATCTGGTATGAGAGAAAGCCATTACCAGGTATCTTTGCAGTACGTTATTCCCACGTTTAGAAATCTGTGGATGACTTCTTTCTTCATAGCCATTCATGATGTTCAATAGTGCAACATGCAGCTTGAATTACCAAGACATTTAGGAAGCATGTTCATGTCACCAGCAAATCAATTCTTAAGTCAAGGATGCAGTCAAATAATGTCGTCTTCCTGTCTTTTTTTTTCTCACTTTCTCTGTATCTCTTTCCCTTTTTCTGTCTCTCTCTGCCTCTCCCTGCCTCTCTCTGCCTCTCTCTGCCCCTCTTTGCCTCTCCCACTCTCTAAACAGACAGCCTCCTGATTGTACATGTAGTTGTATTGATTTCAAGTTCACTTCAAATTCAGAACACTTTCCCTGAAATAATTCTCCATTACAAATGCCAGTCCTGCACGCAAGCAACAAACGAAGGCACTCTATTTGTTTTTCTCAAAATGCTTCTTTTTTTAATCTCGAGTAATGTCTTTCATGACGAAGTGGAGTCCATATTTGTGCAAATTTTGTTTTGCTAGGAATCTTGAGATTCCCTTGAGCTACTAGACTTTACTCCACAATTGATTGGTAAGCTCAGCATGCTCCCAATTAGCCTAGCTTACAGGCAGGATGAGTTATTTTCCTGGTCATGCAGGAAATTAGGACGTAAATAGTGTTTGTACTGATTTGGTGAAACATGTTTTTCTTGGCACATTGTGGTGGTGTAAGACAAACATTTTGTATATTTGATAATCAGTCTTCCTCAACTAGATTTGACAGTTGAACAGTTTTTCATATATATAAGTTGCCAGGGAAAAAAATATTTTAAAAATTTCGGGGGCTACTTTTCAAGCTTGCTTGCATGAAAATAACACTCTTTAATTTGTTTTGCATTGAACTCTATGCAATTTTGGGGGCTCCTTTATGACTTTCGGGGGCTTCTTTTTGGCATTTCAGGGGCTAATTCGCCCTGAGCCCCCCCCCCCCTTGTTAGGTTGCATAAATCTCTGGTGGGACAAATGATTTTTTTCATTTAGATACACTTGTGATAATCTTGTGATTTTTAAAATTTTTAATTATGACTATTATTATATATATATATATATTTTTTTGGGGGGAATATTAAGATTTATTAATATAATAAGGAAGGCTAACACAATTATTATTCTGAGATATTCATAGTAAATTGAATCCACTGTAACACAATATATTAGTGAAGGATATATCCTGCCCTAAAAAATGAAAAATGCAGGTGTTTCAGATGGGAATTCTCGGGTGTACAAAACAGGAACTTACTGAAATCTATTTGCTCTTTTTTTTTAGATATGTATTACCTTCAATCTTTCATTGCCTGGTAAATAATTAATATCCTCTGATTAAGTAAAACTGTAATCAGAAAACAACTCTACAAATCAGATGAACCTCCATTCAAGAGCTGTTTACTGTTTCGCTCTTCCCTGAAGGAGCCTGTAGGCCTTTTCTGAGCTATTCTCATAGCAGGAGGAATTAGCTTTCCATTTATGAAATAGTCTCAGAAATTGTTATCTGGAGAAATACACTGTACATGTTAGATATCTTCTCTTTATTCACTGTTTTTCCATGACAGAAGTCCTCTTTCTTTTTATTTTGTTATTAATAAAACTATGATTATATTATATCTGTATGTACTACTTATACAATATATTAAAGTCCATAATATTTGTGTCAATGTTCCAAGTGTCTAAACTTACATTCCAAAAAAAATGGATGATTTTCAAAACCGGTGTTTGGGTCGTGTAAATGGGCCTAGTATCATTGAATGAAGGGTCATAAAAAAAGACATAAAACATGAAACAGGTGGTACTTTAACAGATGTAACATAATTTACTTTTAGGGGTTATATTCTGAACAGCTACATGAACATGAACGTCACACAAGACAATAGTTTAGCTCCCTTAAGACTAATATCACTGAATTGTAACTGACTTCCTGTCCCAACACTCTATTTTATCCCTCCTTAGGACTTTTTACACCATAGGAAAAGTTTGACTAAAGAAATATTGTTTAAAGAAGCTTGTTTAGGTTAGGAGAGAAGTAATATCATTCTCTGTACTTGACAGAACTACTGGTAGTCGACCATGATTCTTTTTCAAAAGAAAAAATTACCTCAATCTTTGTGTAACTACATACATGTACCTCTTCCAGCTTACATGCTACAGACAGTAACATAACAAATTTCCTTGTAGATGGACGTTATTGTTTATAGTTTATACTATATTTTATACACATACATGTCAAACATTTATGACTGTTGGTCTACTGCACTCACGCAGTATTCTATTACTGGGACTAGTGGAAAAATGCACTAGAGCTATTTGTGGTGAATCAGATTGATAAATAAGGCAACGGCTCATCTGGTTGAACTTTGTTGAAGAAGCTGTGTCACTATGCATAATGTCTGCTGCATGCATTTTCTTTGAGTCTGGGCTGAGATTTGTGTGCTTGTGGATCTGGTAGAGCAATTCGCTGCTGCAGCAGGCATGTAGGACATCAATTTCTCTCTCTTTTTATTTCTCCTCCTGCTCTGCGGAGAGCATGTGTTATCATACAAGATGGGTTATGCAGATGAGAGAGCCAGTGGAGCTGTTCCACTCACTAATTACCAGTCAGACATCGTAGAAAATATTAGCCATGAATCAAACAAAATGAATGATCGCACAAACAAACATTACAATAAATTACAAATTTAATATCCAACTCCAGTTGTACATGTTTTGGTTTTCATTTTTTAAAGGTACAATGTACACTGTACATGTAGGCATCGGTTATCTCAATCATGTCTCAAACACTTTTGAAAGATGACTACATTTTACTACATTATACAATATTGAAAATGATGTCATGGGCATTCAGTTTTCATGAGGGAGTATGGATGATAGAGACTATTGTATGGATTCCATCTTTTTCCATTTACTAGTCTGCAACCTCAGACTTTAATTTGACACCCAAACAAAATACATCTGTCTTGATTGGGGTAAACATGGACCCTACCACAAATCCATGGGGTAAACAACTGATGTACCTTGGCAAGTACAGCTTCAGTAAAGACCGAGATGCACTTGGCAGTCTTTCACTTCAGACCCTGTGTGTTGCATGTTAGCAGTGACCGAGGGTTCGTGCCTGCAATCTATCTATTACCTGCCTGTATAACGGCCAACACACAAACAAGTGTGACCTTTTGTGCAGGCAATGACCTACTTTGCCACGCAGGCTCTCTTGTTTATGCCATTTGGTTTGTGTTGGTAGGGAGGCAGAGAGGAAGAGAGTGGGGAGAGAGATGGAGATGAAGAGGAAAGTTCCTCTCATTCACTGACCCTTGTTTAATCACAGACAGACAGGTGAAGTCAAGTGCTTGCTTCTCTCTTTGCGTTATGAAATTATGAGCTTTATCAATGGTTGGAGAGAGAAAGAGAGGGGGTAGAAAGAGAGAGAGAGGAAGAGAGAGACAGACAGACAGAAAGAGAGAGAGAAAGAGAAAGAAAGAGAGAGAGAGAGAGAGAGAGAGAGAGAGAGTGAGTGAGATGGAGATGAAGAGAAAAGTTCCTCTCATCCACTGGCCCTTGTTTAATCACAGACAGACGGGTGAAGTCAATTGCGTGCCTCCCTCTTAGTGTTATGAAATTATGAGCTTTATCAATGGTTGGCGAGAGAAAGAGAGAGAGAGAGGGGGGGGGGTTGAAAGAGAGACATAGATAGAGACAGAGAGGAAAGCAGGGAGGGAGGGAGATGGGGGGGGGGGAGAACAATCCATTCTGGGATTTTGCCCCAGTTTTTAATCTGAAGTCAATTTTTTGTATCACTTTGGGTGATTAAACAAGTGCTATTTCTAATGTTAAATGATGTCTGGAGGAAATATGCCCTGCATCTCTTCTCCATGTTCTTTTACCTTTTTCTTCCTTTTCTCTGCATTACAGCACAAAGAGACATTTCCTCCTTTAGAAGCACCAGTACAATATATTATTTTTCTCCCACCAAGTATATCTCTTTGATATTGGATGCTGGTAATTATTTATCATGCCACTTGGTTACCATGGTAACCTGTATGTTGTGCAGCCCTTGTTCTATGTTGGAACATTGAAGAATCCGTCCTCTCTATTTCTAGAATATTTTTTTAAATACTGTTTTCATTCAAGATTGATTGTACTGTTAGTATAGGGAAACCTTATTTTCCATCTGTATATCTACTCTAAAGATAGCCTTTAAACAAGGCCACTTGTCTGATAGACGCCGAGCGACTAAAACGAGACTAATCTCGAAAACCCGAGTGAATGAGAGAGCGAGAAGTGCTTCCAAGTAGCCTTTATCAATGTGGTTTTGGGTTTCTTATGTTAACCCTCGTTTCCGACTGGAATTCGCTACCGAAATGGTAGCGTCCAATCAGCGAACGTATCCTGGCATCGGACGTCAGCATATAGTATCCATCACACACACACACAGATACACACATGCACAGTAAACTCTATGTAATACGAACATACATGTATGGTCTAAGACCTGACCTCTACATCAAACGAAAACGAGTTGGACTGGAACGCCGTTCTCATTGGTCAATATGTACATGTATCTATGAATGTACATGTATCTATGAATAATTCATGCGGAGCAGTGAAACCCACATTGCGAAAGGCCTCGTGACATTCGTCACACGGTCGCGCGTTCACCCGGTGTATCTAGACTCATCTCAGCCGCTTAGCCAGAGTCACGAGGCCTTGTCAAAAGGCTACTCTAAACTTAGATCAATCACTAATTAATCCCAACAGACATCAAGACAAAAATATAAGCCGTAATGACCAGAACTCTGTTGCTTTACATACATATACTGTACATGTATGGGTTTGCTGGAGGTTCGTGTATGCATAAGAAAATGAGCAGAATACAGATACAGTCATACTCTATCCTGCTCTTTCCCATTATGAGTACAGCATGTGCAAAATAACTGAGCTATGATACCCATGTTATGTTGGCCTAGGTCTTCATGTTAAAAACAAAAGCGACAGAAAATCTATATCTGTAGAATGAATCAAGTGACAATTCAACATAAACATTCAAGGTATTTTATTCACTCATTGTAGCCAAAGGCTATTAAACTACAAATGAATTTACAGAATTGTTTTGAATCTTTATTATGCAATATGCATACATGTATAAAGCAGTTGGATCCATGAAGATGGGGCATACATTTTAAAATATTGTTTATGAATGCTTTGTTGAATGTTGATAGTTGGAGCATGGGAAATGTTGAGTCGGTTAACACCTGCATACCGTTCATGTATTCAAATTGTGCATGGACTTCGCAAGTTCATGCGTACTGTGACCTGCCTTGCCTGGTATGGTGTGAAAATATGAGCAAGAGAGAATGTAAATGTTTATTTTCGCATTCATTTATGAATGGATCTGCCCATGTGTTTTCACAATACAATATGGGAGCATACTGTTATGATTGTTCCCATCATGTTTCTTTGTGTCAATATTTGAGAGCAAAGTTTGGGGCTCGGTATGATTGCCTGGGGCACTCAAATAGTCCACTGGGAGATGGCGTCGAGCATGGTCAGTTTGCTGAATACATTTACACAGCCCCAGAACCATTTTGAAAAACCATCATTTTTTTTGACTGCCATACATGTACACGACTGGAAAAAACCAGTGAAAAACCATTGGTGTTTGCTCATTCTGGTTATGTTGTTTTGAGAAGTGCACATGCGCGAGTTGTTGCCGCTCTGTATGTTATCGCATGGAAGCAAGGAGAGTCACATGACCAAAAACTAGAATCATTCACATATGTTTTGAGAGAGAGCATTTACTTTTCAAAAATCAGTGAAATTTCTGCCTGGGTTTCCCCAAAACCATACTCCAGAGGTGAATTTTTCAATTTGGGTTTTTTGTTGTGTTTACAGGTAGTTGCTTAGCAACTTCTGACAAAACACCGGAATGTGAGGAAACTGATGATTTTTGCGTGCAGTGTTAATATATATTATGTTTCAAGCTAGCCTTAAGCAAAATATTGATATTTCCACTCTCAAAATTGCAAGGAATATGATTAGTATTTGTATCACAGATGATTTGTAGTAAAGGATAGAATTTGAAGGAAAAAAAAAACATTGCCAAAAACCATTTTATCTGCCCAGGATGTATACAAACCTTTCTTCCCATTTACATAATTAAAATACACAGTATTTGTTTCAAAAATTCAAAAAGAATATCATCTGTAAGGAGCCAGAAAAGTTTTGAATATTTATTGAACTACATGTACATGTATGTGAGTTGATGCCTGCTTGCCCCAGACAGATGATATTGAATGAGAAAACTAGGCCTTAATTTGTTGTTCGAAAGTGTGCGCTCAATCACGTATGTTTCTTTGTTGTGTTCTAATTGTAGCTATGGTATTGATAGTGTAATGACTCTTTATGATGGTGATATTGATAGTGCTAAGTACATGTAATGGTGAGCTGAGAGAATGGTAGAGAATGGTAGAGAGAGTTATGTCAACAACAGATGCAGGGTGAAGACATAATGAATGTTTAGTCTGTGCTCATCAGACCTCTTACTGGAACCTTGTTGATAACGAGGGAATAGCTAAGCTGGATCACTTTATGATGCAATGCAGCACAATGCAGAATTTAAGTTTTAATAGGATTTAAGACCAAAGTAGCACATGCATATGGCCTGACCCACATTTTGTGTATCAGTCCAAACTTGGTACAAAGAGATATTCACAAAATTAAGAATGACCCTGGTGCTCAGTCATCCATGTCTAAAAGTTTATGAATAGGATATAATTAAAAAATCTAAAAAATTATTTGTCAAGATCACATTAAATATGACTATTTATCATAACTACAATGTACCTAAGTTAGGCTTAGGGATACTTTTCGTTTGATATGCTCTGTATTATATAAGAAACTTTAGTATGTATGAAATGGTTTAGATATGTGAATGAATCCTGCTGCAAATTAAGTGAATCATAACTGACACAACACTGAATCTTTTTAATCTAATGTCTCTAGCGCAACCCCCCCCCCCCAAACAACAACACACCCAAAACAATGCTGAAATATTTCATTCACTGGTCCATGATCCATAAAGGTCTTTGCATGCTATAATGATAGAGAGATAGATGGAAAGAGAAAGGAGGAAAGGGGGAAATAGGATTTTAAAAAAAAACACAAAAAACAACGAAACAACAGTGGTGAAATATTTCATTCACTGGTCCATGATCCATGAAGGTCTGTGCATGCTAGTGATAGAGAGATAGATTGAAAGAGAGGAGGAAAGGGGGAAAACAGAATAAAAGATGATGTCGGATGATTGATGATACTATAAAGGTGACATAGGAAGGTGATGGTTTCCTTCCAAGGTAGAGGACCTTGGCTATTCACAAAATCTAATGAATTTTTGATGAGCAATTCATCATAAACAAGGACAGTTTTTCCCCTGGATGAATGCCACCTCCCATGATGGCTAGCCGGCTGGCTGGCTGGCTGGTAGAGGGGATGGGGTGAGGGTGTGAGAGAGAGAGAGAGAGAGAGAGAGAGAGAGAGAGAGAGAGAGAGAGATAGAGATACATGGAGAGAGAGCGAGAAGAGAGGGGCTAGAGAGAGGGAGGGATAGGAGGGATAGGGATAGGGAGAGTACATTTGTATATACCGGTAGACACAACCAAGTAGATTTAAGATTGTTAATTTAAAGGCGATGATATGTTAGATGTTTAGCATATCGAAAATATGTGTATTAAGAGAACAGTTAACAAATTAGGCTATAGTTGTGTACAATTGTGAAGCTTATATTTGATTGTATTATATGGACTAATAGCTATTGGCTAATATTGCTTGCAACTCATCATATGATACTGGTAACATCCACAACTCCCAACCAGTGACCCCTCACCTACCCTATACCAACCCCCCTCCCCTCCATATGCAAGCAAGGGCAAAACTTGACAAAACAAGCCTGGGCAGATGTTTCTAAAGCAATTTATGTTTGTTCCTAGAGGAAGTACATGTACATACCGGTATACGATATCTTTTGATGGGAAAAGAAGAAATAACATGGAAAATCAATGTGTTATGATCGTTGTTTACTCATGTTGAAGTGTTAGGTTTCCTCGAACACTAATATTGAACTTGAAATGTATCCTAAGTTCCTAACACAATTTCTGTTTACCGGTACAATGCAATGTTGTTCACAACTCGCATCATGTTTCCCTGTAGGGCATTCAGTAATACATTACACATTCGCCGGTTCATTGATAAATGAAGCAATGTTACAAGGTAATAAGGTATAAGGTATTTTACATCTTCGTAAAACTACCACCTGCAAACCACACACCCTATATCTGGGGTATGCAAATTGGACAGCATACATTCATACTGTAGTAGATAGCCTTGTCAATAATTGCTAGTAAGTCTCAACACTTAATTCAAGTCAATGTTTAGATAACCTACATGTACACTCTATATTGGAAATTCAACATTTTTACTAAATGTAATGATTGATGTGTCATAGTGTGTTTGGTTCATTTGATATGAAAGAGTAATCACCAAAAACGATTTATCAAAACAAAAATAGCGAACTGCAGCAAAGTAGAATTTCAGATGTTTGTTACATGTTGTATAGTTTGCATCAATTTCAAGTATGAAAAATTATATTCATTTATTTGTAAATGTTATTATTTAGTTCCACAATCTTCAATTACAGCTATATATTTAATTATTTATCATCTCTACCTAATATTAAATTGAATAGCCTACCACTACCTGTGAATGTTACCCTAGTTCGTATATATCGATAGAACATTTCCAAATATAGCAATATTGTAAATAGATAACAATCCCCATTATTACAGAGGCATTGATTTGGCAGCATCTCGTAATGAAAAAGAGCAGTTGGTATAATTATGTCACTGACTCTATAATGCCATTCAAATTCTAGTTCGCTTGTTTTGGACTCCGCCGCTGCCGCCGCCTGAGTGAGTGGATTTTTGTTGTTATGTTCCATCACCTTCCTTTCCTTGCCATCTTGGCATTCCTTTCCCTGGAGCTGAATAGAAATAATTTACTCTACGTAAACACTCCAAACACACACCAGCTATAGAGGATACAGAAACCGTTGTTTGCTGTGGATTGTCCACCCACCCCTGGTGTCAAATGGACCAGTGCTTATGAATATTCATAGACAATGGTCTGTCTATGTTGGTGTAGGTGGTGTTGGTGCTGGGGGTGGTTGCGACTTGCGAGTGACATAGTTTCCCAGGGCAGTCCTTAGCTGTATGTGAGACAAATAATGAAATTCATGAAGGAGTCGCCGTTTTCTGTTTCATGGGTAGTACCCTTGATTTGATCCAGTTTTTATCGTTGAAAATGATGATCTTGGAGATCGGATACTCTAGAATTTCATATACATTTGGGTTAGGTTAAAAATTATGGTATACTTTTCATGTCAGTAATTGTAGAGGAAGGATTGGATGTTTATCTGTATTTTCAAATGTGAATTGTTTAGCCTTGTGATGCACCTGTGAATTGATTTTTGGATGAAAAATAATTACAGTTTAAAGAGATGCACAGGGAAGACTAGAATGCAATACTAAGAGAGGAAAATGAGAAAGAAAGAGAGAGAGAGAGAGAGATTGATGCACTGTATTATTAAGAGATAAGAGAAAAGAGAAAAAGAAGACAGAGAGCGGAGACAGAAACAAAGACAGAAATATTTATCGAACAGAGAGGGAGATAGATAGATAGACAGAGAGACAGAGAAAAAGAGTTATAGAGTGAGTGAGATAGAATGAGAGGGAGAGAGAGAAAGAGAGAGAGAGAGAGAGAGAAAGATAGATATATTGATGCACTGTATCACGAGAAAAGAAAAAAAGGAAAGAGGGAGAGAGGGAGACGGAAAGAATGACGGAAATAGTTAGCAAACAGTTGTAAAAGGCATGCATGGTCAGATTTTTGTTTATGTCAGTAAAGCCACCAATGCAATCTCCATGAGATGTGAAAATAGTACTGGCATGATTCTGCAGGCAGGCAGGCAGGCAGGCACACAACTCAGCCAATCTCAATTATGCATGAAATATCAACTTATGTTTTCAAGCTTGATTTTTTAAATATTAATCATTCCATATTGAATTAGTCTTTGGGCGATCAGTGCGGAAAACAACACGATTCCATCTTTAGCGTAAACATCGCTTGCTTCCCCGGCCACGCTCGTTAGCCTTGCATCACCTACGCTGCAGTCACACACACGCACACACACACACACACACAATAGGATACACACACGCATACACACCCACACTGCCATGCTCGTTATAAAACCAGAGCTGATTATGGCGTACAGCATCTTTGCCTTGCCATTCCCCTTTCACTCAGCCTATCTCTCTCTTTCTCTATCTCTAACTCTCGCTCCGACTCTCACTCAGACTCTATGCACATGGCATGCTGTTATTGCTGATCAAAACATATTTGCCAGAGGATGGCAGAGCTGTGGCTAAAAATAGTTTTTCTGTCAAAACAACTTGGCGATGCGCCTGGTGATGGCGGCATATTGCTTTCCTCACTTTTGTGTGAGCTCCCTCTTGTTGCTCTCTCCGTTTCCCTGTTTGTTTTCTAGAAGGGATATATTATGACCATGTATCACTCTTTTGTTTGCGTCTTTCGCATCCTAACCTCCTGTGATGGAGGTATTTCCGGTGGCGATTGCTTTATTTTTAGAAGTTAATGAAGAGCGTTTACATGAGATTGGCTAACTTTATAAATCTGCGATCCTTTCTAATTCTAAAAAAGAAACAGTGGCATGAAAACAAGGTTAACGTCCTATCAGAGCTGTGACCCAGCACCTGTTTTGTCTAGGAGATAGAGACAGATGTTTCTCATTTTAATTACAAATATATGAAAATAGTCTTTTTTATATGATAATATATATTTCCCCATTTGATCATGATGAAATCAAATGAAACATATCTACACTGTATGAACAGTACAGAACATGTTACGAAATACAAAAACAAAATCAAAACATTGCTAATTTTGTTAATTTGTTAGAATTTTTCATTTTACAAGTTACAACCCTCAGCTTATAGTATACTGGGTAAAATTGAGAAGAATATAAACTTACAAAAAACATGTAGATTTGACACCCAAAATGCCATTTTTAAAATACTATCTTCTATGATTATTCTATTTTTTGGTTATTGAAGTGTTTTGGGTAACACTCAGATTGTGAGTGATTTTGTTTACCACTCTGCAGGCAGCTGTTGTTAAGACATATGCTGAATTTCTCACAGTAAAAACAAAACTACATAAAGAGTTTGGAATTATATTTAGAATCTCTTCACGAGCTCTAGACAAGTAAAAATTTAAAAATAAATTGTTTGAAAATGGAAGAAAAAAGATTTTAAAAAGAGTACTGGTACAGTGGTTTCTGACAGGGATCACAAAAAGGGAATCCTTGCAATGGTTTCTCATCAGAAAATATGCTGCGTTAAGAATTCGTAAATGAAATATGAAATTCATAAAAATTTTGTTTTCAAGGCATTTATTGAAATACTAGAACAAAGAGGAACATTTTTTGTTAGCACATTAATTAATGATGATCAATTGAAAACAAAACAAAACAAAATACTTATATGAACATGAAGTCAAGCATTACATCTTTATTAAGTGAGGATTTCATTTGTGACTGGGAAAGGTTTTCTGCTCGGCCAACTGACTTCCATATAAACCCAAGACTTCTCAGCTCGCGCTAAAACTGGAGATGAACTAATGCTTCTTCTTAAAAGTAAGCACTTGCAATTCCAACCAAGTTTTATGGTTTTGTTTCGCTTGTTTTGGCATATGTCAACTAGCATCATGGATGCAATGCAGACTACACTCTTACCAAAACTTCTCCAATCTCTTTCTTTCCCTACTCCTCTGGTTGCATACGATTCAGAAATACCAGGGACATATACTCAATAACAAGTAAATTAAGTAATAAACCATTTAAAAAACAGGGAGAAGGGGATGCCAAAAGGGCTTTTATTTTGTGTTAAATGATAAAGATTTTCACACCTCAGACACCAGACAGGCAATATCTAGAATTTATAGATTATTTCAAAATTAAATCTAAAAGTGATTCTACATCTACTGTTGATTTGATAATGTTTAACATGCCAGATATCTTGGTCTATATCCTGTCTCATTTCCAATATACATGTATATGGTTATAGAATGAATGGAATTTAACTTGTATCTTACTGTACAATATCATAATTTTGTCTTTATCTCCAATTCTCCATAGAACAATTCATTCATTCATTCTACTAGGACTGCATCATTCATGCATGAGGAGAAAGTAATATTTCCAATTTTGATAAGCAGATTGAGTAGATTATACGTTTGAAAGGCAGATTTTTTTTTTAACAGATAGGTATTACCCTTTTGGCTCTCTGTTAAATCTCAGAGGATAATATAAAGGTGAGTCCAGTTTGTTTTGAATTGCATCTTTGACAATCATTCTAGTTGCTATTGAAAATAATACACCCAATGAATAAGTTATTTGAAGTTTCTGCCACGGATAGCCATGCAGATTAAGGGACAATTTTTACGAGGTCAATTTCACTTGATAATTTAGCACAAATGCATTATAGGCTGCCATAGGTGACCAGAATGAAGCTCCAGTAGTCGTGGAGTGTTATGGCGGCTGGAGTCATTGACCATACTATGACCCTGTATATATTAAGGCAGTTGTTTGCTATCAGCAGTAGATAGCCATGATCGGTTAGGTGGAGCACGGGAAGCATATGGTGCGAAAAAATCTGTTAATCATTGACTAGGCCAAGCATGACACGATCTTGATCCACTGACTGGTGATGAGGTTCATTACTTGGTCTAACCCTGAGGTTGATAACTAGGTGCAACCACTGGTGATGAGGCTGTTACACTTGGTTCATTCCATGTTCAAACTTGCTGAGAGCTGAAAAGGCATCAACTTGTGTCATTTTTCCATAGAGATCCTCCCCTATTTTTAGTACTCGGCAGATGTCTGAGGACTACTTTTCATCCAAACTGAACTATGTTATGGTATTGAACAATTGTATTGATTAAATTGATTTGAAAAAAAAAATAACTGACTTTGATTTGAGCTTTTGCCTTGTTCAGTGTATTGCTTGGAGAATTAGGGGCTTACCCCCAAAGTACTTGAACATTTCACCAACTCTCTAAAGTCAGCAATCGTTTTAATTACCTGTAGTCATACCCAGCTTTAAAATCACATTTAACAAAGGAAAGCTTAGACTAACTTCCTTTGTTAAAGCTAATTCAAACAAAAATTAAGACTTAGAATATGGGCTGAAGGGATTATTATGTTGAGTAAAATCCATCAGAAGTTATATGGTATCTTGGTTGGACTTGACTTTGGGTTAAAGATATAGCCGTAATGGTGGTGGGTGGGGTGGGGGGG
>BEXV01000341.1:89065-99318 GCA_003118195.1 Hemicentrotus pulcherrimus | reverse complement strand
ACAAAGAGAGAAAAGAAAAGAAAAATTACCAGAGGAGTAAGGAGTTTAGTTCTAGAAAACTCTAAAGAAGCTGTAAAGAAGAAAGATAGAAAGAAAGCAAAAAAGGATGACCAAAGGAAATCTCATGTACACCCATATTCACATTAACAGATTCCAAAAGGAACTCCAGTGAATGAAATGTATTTTAAATTATCCCCTACTACTATTTCTTTGAAAACAAAAGATCTTGTGGAACTAACTTCTTGAACCATAACGTATGGTAGGCCTACATGTATATTGTAGGGAAAAAGACTATATTGTAGACTCAGACACAGGGAGTGTCCATGTATGTTATGTCTATAGACACCAACTGTTTGCTGATATTTGGTGATAACCTGTTTTTCTCATTTTTCACAGCTTATTTCTCAATAACATTCTCTCATGAGTTGGTGATATCACTTCATAGAGATACCGAAGTAAGGTGTATATCATAAACAATCTGTTTTTTATAGATGAAATTATCTTATTTTGTTGGGGACACAGACACACAGTTGATATTCTGGAACTTGTAAATATAAAACATTTTGAGTTGAAACTATTCTAGGTTAGGTGTTTGTTAATTGTGTATATGTTTGTATGTTTAACTAGTATGTAGTTTATCAGTCTTTTGATAAAGCTATCTATACAGGTGTGCTACAGTGTACATGTATATTTGAGGTCTCCAGACAATACCATACATTATTAAAACACTGGTAGTGATATACTTTGTACCCAAGTACAGACTGATTTGCTTGAATCATGAAAGAGATTTGAAGGAATCCTGTCAACACCAGCGAGAAGATGCTTCCAGAATACAAACTGCACAATAGTTAGTGATGTTTTATAAATTAAAAGTTCTTTTGGGACATATCTGAATGAAAGTTAAGCTAACAATATGGTCCACCACCACTACACTACTTTATTGTTTTTAAATTTCCAGATAACAGTTTTAGAAAAAGAATAAACAGATCTTAGTTTACTTCTCATTAAGAATTATGAAGATTGAAATGATAAATCCACTAAATGAAATCTAAAGCGGAGATCACTTNGGGGGGGGGTAAACAATTAGAAAAACCATGTTTTATTCAATCAAATCTCTTTTTCCACTAAGTGAATACAAAGACATTTCTCACCTTCCCTTGGTCTCAGCTGTGCCGCTTTGTTAATTAATCATAATCACTTGCTATTTTGGTGAGAGTGTAAAGCTGCATAGAAATTTGCAAGGAATGGAAAAACTGTTTGTAAAAGAGACTCGTGTGTTTATCCTGGTCATCGGACGAAATGTTTGCCAGAGGAAAGGAAGAGGACGATTGGATTGTGGCTCTTTAAGATGCATAAACTAGAGTGTGTCTAAGAGGAAATCAGAGAGCTTTTGTCAGCAGTAAACAATCTTCAAGTACTTCCTAAATTTCACTTAATTCACTCTCAACAACTTCCTCCACTACTTCTCGTTGCGCTCCTTTTTTCTCTTGGCTAATATTTCTTTGGAACAACACCAGAGATAGAATAGTTTATTTGTCGTATTATATTTATATCTGTAGACTGTTGGTCTGGTCATTTATGCTGGTTGTAATTCCAGTCTAACTGTTGACTTATGTGTTTGTCACTTCTTTCCTGATATTGTTTGACTTGCAGTTTAAACATAGATAAGAGTAAAGAATGTTAAACTAATATGTCATAAATTTCTTTGTTTTTCAGAAGAAAAATATGTGTACCAGTATGTGATTTAGACCTGTTGAGTACTGAATTAATTTATTCCAATCTTTGCTGTCTACGGGACCCACCCTGTCCCTTCAGATAAACGGGTTAATGGCAATGAGTGCATTCTTATTTCATAATTTTAAAATTTTGCTATGTGTGTGTTGTGCTTTTATTCATGTTGATTTTTTTGCATCCACAAAATACTTGGCAGTAGATGGATGAATTGTTTGTTTTTATTTCATCTCTTTACAGTTTGCAAATCCATGGATATCAGGAATAGTGCTGAGAAATTTGCCAAGCTTGAGAACTGCACCGTGATTGAAGGCTACCTCCAGATAGTACTAATAGACCATGCAACGCCCAGCGACTATGCAGGACTGAGCTTCCCCAAGCTGCGGGAGATCACGGAATACTTTGTGATGTTCCGGGTGAAGAACCTTCAGACCCTGCGCCACATCTTCCCCAACCTTGCTGTGATCCGAGGAGACAGCCTCTTCTTCAACTACGCCCTGATCATCTTTGAGATGTTCGAGCTGCAGGAGATTGGTCTACCGAGTCTCCAGGCTGTGATGAGGGGCTCCGTGAGGATAGAGAAGAACATCAATCTTTGTTACCTCTCGACGGTGGACTGGTCTTTGGTCCAATTCCAAGGGATGGAGAACAACTTTATCAAAGGGAACAAGGACCAGGAGGAGTGCTTTAACTTCTGTCCAGAGGATGATGGCAAGCGTCTCTGCCGGAAGCTCACATCTTCTGGGGATGTTGCCGAGCTCTGTTGGACCAATGAACACTGCCAGAAAGGTAAGTCAGTTTCAAAGCTCTTCTTTTCTTGAAACGATTCAAACAAAAAGATTCAAACAAAAAGTTGCCTAACCTACCAGGCAAAGCAAGGAAACAAAAATGGTGGTTTCTTGGTGATTTCTTATCTAATTGGTATGCATACATTTTAAATATTTTTGAGTGTTTTTTGTTGTTAGAGAGCTACCAATTTTCTTTCGAACTTTGCAAGGGTCTTGATGTGTTTTTCAGGCTCCTTTGCATTCTGATCGTAGTAGTAAAAGTCAGCCTGCTACAAGTACATGTAAGCGTTCATGTACCTTTACCTTGAAGTACTTGCATAGATTCCTGTTGCACAGATTTTGATGGCTGCAAATATGTTCAGTCACACTTTAATGATCTTTCTTTGCAAATCCATCTGCCCTGTGTTTCAGGTTATTATTGCTGTCAGATTTCATATGGAGTTGGATGTGTATAATGTAGGTGTGCTGTCAAGGGAAGGTCTTTTATTCAGGCCAGTCAGTGGTAGAAATGGCATGGTCATCACAAACCAATTGCAGCTGCATTACATGTACACTAGAGACATATTAGCATTGTGTTTCATGTGCCAAGCCACATATTGAACTACTGGTAACCCAGATAAAACTGAGCCATGTGTGTTGTTTGAAAACAAATTGGTACAAATTTATCCTCATGTTATGATTTGTTGTTATACTCAGGTTATTCTTTCAGTTTTATTTGTTGATATTAATGATAATAATAATATTTTTTATTCTTTAGCACTATTTCCAATTCAAAACCAATCAAAGCACTTTAGTCTTTACAGAGCAGGTTAACAAATATGAAAACTTTGAAACATACTCCAAATACAACACAATTAACTACAATGTAAATACATACATTCTAAGCCCTTAACATGACTTTGTGAATTAGCTCTTTTATTAGACAAATGTGAATCTGCAACAAAGAATCCACAGATTGCTTTTGGTAGTGGGAATGAAACAGTGGTGTGTCTTTTACTTTTTAGTTTTTGATAACATGAGGTAGGCAGTCATGATTTCCACAACGACAGAATGATTGTAAACTATACTTCTGTGAGAAAAAAAATAGCTGTGTTTTCTCCCCAGCCAACAAAATCGCACTCACAACAACATTTAGTAATCTTAAAGGTAGGGTCAAGCAATCAGTTGGGCTTGTATCAAATTTCATTGTTTCCATGCAAAGTCTGAAGTCTTTGAGTGTTTCAGGTTTCAAGCTTCTCTATCAGTTCATAATTTTTGTGCTTAAATCTTGGCAATAAANGCAGCATCCCCCTGCTGAGGGGAGGTCATTTGTGCTTGGGGGGAGGGCGGCGGGGAGGGGGAATGTGACTGATTTTCATTTTAGTTAACAATTTTTGACATGGTACATTTTCACGACTTTTGTAAATAATACCACCTTGCCTTTAAGGCCTGAGTCACGTTGCTTGTATTTGAAGAATTTTGTTTTGATCGTAAATATGGTGAATGTTTCCAATCGGCCTAGCCAAGTTCGATGTTAGATTTCACTTCTTTAGAAAGAGAGAGAGACAGAGAGAGAGACAGAGAGACAGAGAGACAGAGAGAGACAGAGACAGAGAGAGACAGAGACAGAGACAGAGACAGAGAGAGAGAGAGAAGGATAGAGGGAGAGACGGAGAGAGTAACTGGAATTGTACGATTGTAAATGGAGAAGGAAGATTGAATTCACAAATCTCATAACTTTTCTCCCAATTCTGAGTCTCTAAGGTAAACAGGGTATCCATAACACGGCTTTCAATAGCCGCAAGCACTCTTGTGTCAAATGGTACACATTAGATCACATTCATTGAGTGTGCTATGGGAAGGCCTGACTGACCTTCTACAGGCCTTCTGCAGAGAGGGTGAAAACTGAAAAACACATTACATTTTCTTTGAAATCCTCCTTTGCTCTCTTGAATTATTTCATGTTGTCATCATTAGGGTTTAATTACGGGCTTTCAGGTCTCCATGACAACAGGCACCTTCGGCTAACCTTGCTCTCAATCTAAGTGATACAAAAAGCTGGCGCCACCTCTTTCGATGCGTTGGTTAGAAAGTCGGCAGGCAGAAGAGGCTTGAATAAATTTGTCTCAAACAAAACTTGCCTGTGTTTTCTATTGTTTTTAGAAATGGCACTAATTCTTCTTTGACAAGGCTTACTCTTTACTCTTTATCCATGTATTTTCTTGTAAAATATGAAGAGTAATGTACTTTACAAAGTCAAGAAGTTTAGACGTACAGATTCTAAAATGCTAATAAATTTACCCTTTGTAATCCATTATACCCTTTGTATCCATTAGTTTCTTGACAAATCTGGAATGATATTAAATGACCACCTTTCATACCCTTGGGCTTATCACTCTCAACAGGCCTCACTAATGAATTTGTCAAATAGTAAAGGATGGCACTTCAAAATGCTGAAATGTGTTTCTTTGATTGTTATTTGTATTATCATGCCCGCTCCTTCACTTTTTTTTAGTACACTTCTGTTACTGGATTCACCAATAAATGGTTTTAGATGGTGTTTTACATATAGGGCAAATAGTGATTGGCTTAAGAACCTTAAGACTCGACTGTGTAGAATGCTTCTCTCGGTCAAAATTTTGGTTCTCATTTTTTTTTGCAATGCGATGAGCAAGAACGTCAGCCCATGATTTGAAATGAGAGATAATCCTTTTATTCTTTCTGAGATGAAATGAGAAGTAGGGTGAGGTAAATCGAACAAACATTGAGAAAGTTGTGAGTGGGTGAAAGTTATAATCACCATTAATATTGAAAGTCTCCTATTGGCAATTTATTCTTTTGAGTCAAACATAAGCAATTCCATCTGTTAATGGTTATGGACTAAGAAGTGCTCCCTTTTCTCGATATTAGTTATTCAATTTGATTAATTTTCATAAATAATTTTGGTAAAAGTCCATGCTATACAATAAAGGAAGAATATTATACATGTACCTAAAAATATATGCATTGAAATGACATTTCCTGATATTATATTTTCAAATACCCTGAAATTTGGGAAAGGGTCCAAAGGAGATATTTTGAGAAAAGCTTTATACAAAATTGATGGAGAAGTACCTGTAGTTCATGTATGACATCACATATATGGCAGTGCATTGCCAAGTGGAGGTTTTTCATATGAACTATTAAAGGTTTGTAACTTTCATATTTTTGTCCCATTCATTTCGAACTTTCACTCGTACATATAAATTTTCTGTTTTTTGTACCTAAGCTCAGGCAATTTTGAGATTCTTATGACGTTACATCAGGGGTAGATGTAGATGTAGTATTACACTTTTAAAGATATTTATTTCTAGAACGCAGTTTTTTAGGACGGAATGAGTGAAATCATCATTATAAATGTTGTTCTTATTGTTCTTGTTCTTGCTCTTCCTTAACTCAATACTAAGTACTCTAAGTACTAACAATACTCTCTCTCTCTCTATCTTTTTCTCTATCTGTCTCTGTCTCTATCTCTCTCTCTCTCTCTCTCTCTATTCCCCGAAGCATCAAGTCAACCTCTGCTTTCAACTCCACAAGAATCCTTTGCCCCCACATCACCCTCAAGTGATTCAGTATCATACCATGTGATTGGCGTAATAAGGCAGTCTCCATAACTCTCTCTTTCTACACAATCCAAACTGCCAGAGGTCTTCCTTTCTCTCTCCACCACCCCTTCTCCCTCTCCTTGTTGTGGAACTTATGTCCTGAGAGAGCCCCAGTG
Source organism: Hemicentrotus pulcherrimus (assembly GCA_003118195.1). Lineage (NCBI taxonomy): Eukaryota > Metazoa > Echinodermata > Echinoidea > Camarodonta > Strongylocentrotidae > Hemicentrotus > Hemicentrotus pulcherrimus. The sequence continues at coordinate 93,060 of BEXV01000341.1, read as the reverse complement.
AGCTAAAATGGTGTTTGATCTCCTCCATCAGAGAAACAAATTGATTTATAGAATGATATCAATTATTAGTGGGAGCCAGAAGGGCACAAACTCTTTGTAAAATGATGCAAGTGAATTCCCTGCTCAACCTAGATAATAGACATGTAATCTTTTAATTCTTCAAAAGGAAATAATAGGGGATCCCTGAAGAAAACGGATGGACTAAGAATAGCCTATTTTGCTCCTAATGGCTTTGTTTATCCCAGATGGGTTTCACCCAGACAAGTGTTTTTGTGTGTATCAATGCTCTGTACGATTATGAGGATGCAGTCCGGTATGAGTGTGTAAACGAGATGTTTTGCAGCATCCCCCTGCTGAGGGGAGGTCATTTGTGCTTTGCGCTCAAAGATGAGAGACGGAATGAATTATGTAAATTTTTGTCTGACTGCGCGGCTGATTTTTCCAATTTATTTTCATTTGTTTGTTTGAGTAGATGAATATGAGTATAGGGATGATTCAGTCAATATAGGAATGACTGAATGAAGGTACTATTTATTTAGAGTTGATTTTCATTCTACAGACAGCTGTCAAGTACATGTATGTAGTGCTGAGAGTTAGTGAGAGAATGTGTATTGGGTAGGACTTTGATGTGAAGGACGGATATTATCTGGATTTTTTGTTGTTGACAAGGATGTTATTTGTGAGATATTTCACAATGATAATGAAATGCCTAGGGGAAGATAATGTTTCCTTATTTTCTTTAATCTAATTTAAAACAAATTACTTTGCATGATAGGCTTATCAATTGATCTTTGCCAATTTTTTTATGTCAAGGTAATGTGGATCAGATCATGCAATTTGCTTCCCCCCCCCCCCTTTGAACCCTTGATAAATATGTGGGTTGGAAAATTATGTTTGATAATTGCTTTTGCACTGGCTTTTTGAACCTGTGGTAGATTTATACAAATCAACTATTTATATACAAGGAGAACTCTCTGAATTTTTATAATGTAATTTCTGAAGTTTTATAATGTAATCTCTTCATGCAAACAGACCACCGAGACCCTTTTTATCAAAGAAATAAAAGCATTTATTAAGCATAGAATTTGATCTATGAGAGAGCTACAGATAGAAAGAGAGAGAGAGGGGGGGGGGGGGCAGATGGAGAGAGGGATGGAAGAAGAGAGGGAGAAAGGGATGGAGGGAGAGAGAGAGAGAGGGGGAGGAGAGGGATGGAAGAAGAGAGGGAGAAAGGGATGGAAGAAAAGAGAGAGAGAGAGAGTGAGATGGAGGGATAAAAAAAAAGGAAGTCAACCTTGGCTCTGTAACATTAAACAAGTTTTGATTAATCGTTTCTCACCCAATCTGTATTAATTGTATCTCCTTCAATGATCAATCAGTCGTAACTTTAACAATAATTTTATTTTACAGTTAGAGATACAATGCATGGTAAGATGAAATTGATTACAGCATAACTGTAGATAAGAACAGATGTTTACGATTGATTGTAAGTTTATTTATATGTTCCAGGGCCGTGGGCCATATTCAGAAAACTTACCAAAATATGATTTTGCAGTTGTTTTTTGAAAGGAAGGAAATTAAATGTTAGCGCCTTTGTTGGAAAGAACTTTGTTTTTGCCTTTTCCTCCGGAGGTAATTATAAATTCTGTCACTACTCATCTCTAAAAACAGGAGCAAGGGCTTTTGACCTAACTTACAATGTAGTTCATGCCTATCAGATGAAGTGATTTGATTTAATTACAGAGGTCAGTATGTTCTGACATCTTTGTACATGTAACTCTAAAATGAAATAGAACAACATATGTTTGGTGAAGATATTTAAGATTTTCATTCTGTAAACATTTCATTGACACAAAGTGCAATTCTTAGCTTTTGTACTGGCTTTTCTTACAATGTTCTTTCTTTCATCTTTGTTGAGAGAAGGTGTTAACAAAATGGGTCTTGAGGGTTGACTTAAAAAATAAAAGAAACTATCTATTCCAAATTCAGGCCAAACAAGAGTACAATCAGTCATCATGCATGCATGCCATCTTCAATGTAAACTATTCAACTTGACTTTGAAATGGTGGACTGGTCTTAAGCCGGACATTCACGTACAATCATCATCAAATTGTTTGCCCTCTATTGGCCATCAATCTCTGTGCAGCAGGTCCATTCCTAATGCCCCCTCTCTCTCAGCCTCTCTCTCTCTTTCTGTCTCTCTGTCTCTCTCTGTCCCTCACTCACTCACTCTCTCTTACTCTCTTGTTCATGATATGGGAAATGGTTGTATTTATTGGATTGCATTGAGAGGGAGAATTGGTAAATTGAAATTGAAAAGTGCAGTAGCAAACATTGTTGACCTTTAGGATGAAGAGGAGTCAGAGTAGGAGAGAGAGGTGGGGAGAGAGAGAAAGAGAGAGAGAGAGAGAGAGAGAGAGAGAGGGAGAGGAGGGGGAGAGATCGAGAGAGAAAGAAAGAGATAGAGGGAAGTAGAGAGAGAGAGAGAGGGAGAGAGAGAGTGATGGAGACCGGCTTTAGTATGCCAATCACATGACATGATACTGAATCACTTGATGGTGATGTGAGGCAATGGATTCTTGTGAAGTTGAAAGCAGAGGTTGACTTGCTTGAGGGAATATATATAGAGAGAGAGAGAAAGAGAGAGAGAGAGAGAGAGAGGGAGAGAGAGAGAAAGAGAAATATAAATAGGAAGAGTCAGGGTAAATTTGAGCAGGACAGAAAAAAGACAGATGATGGCAAAAGAGAGTTGTAGTCACTTGAGAGAAACGGGATAGAAAAAGTGAGAGAAGAGAGAGAGAGAGAGAGAGAGATCGCTTTATGTTAATTTGCGATCAGGATAGTTAAAATAGCGGGTAATTTGGCAGACTTGAGCTGATGAGGACAGGCCTAGTGAGACAACTCTCTGAGATGTTGGTGTTTGTGCAAACAATAACAAGTTGACTTGTCAGACGTCATGGTGTTTTCTGGCATCTTTTGATGTGGTCAAGAAGCCATTTACACAGCTCTTTTGTAAACCGTGTGGGAGCGCATCTTCTTAAGATTTCTCTAGCAAAAGGATGGTTTAAATCATCAGAAATGCATGAATCAGACTTGTTATAGTTTTGGGGTTGCAATAGCTGGAAATCAGTAATAAATTTCAGGAGGAGAAGTTCCTATAAAGTAAACAGATCACCATATAGTAACCACGCTCATATTTGTTACACCGCTATTTGGTTTGTGAGTCATTTATCTTGAATGTCAGACAGTCTTTATTAGATAAGGAGAAGGGAAAAAAAGTAAAAAAAACATGAAAATGTTGATATAAACACTCTCACATTTCAAACCACATATTGTTGATATCTGGGAATTTACACAGCCCCAAAACCATTTTGAGAAACCAATCTTTTTTTTGTTTGTCTGTCAGTAACGCTACTGGAGAAAGCCATTAGAGACTGTTTGTGCTTGATATACAGTGTATGTTTTCTTTTCTTGTAAGTTTTCCTGCGTAAAATATAAAAAAAAACACTCAAATTTCTAAAGGTTGATTATTTTTATTTGGATTTTTCGTCTAGCAACTTCAGGCTAAACACCTGGATGTCGCAGTGTAAATGCTGCTAACCTTGAACATAAGTTCTTTCCATTTTCAAATATTGTAGACTACTTTGGAGGAAGTCTGCAAACAATTTCTGTTCTCATTATGTCCCTTACAAAGTGAGGAATGGATATGTACTTGTAAGTGTAAACGGAGCCAATGGTAGCCCTCTTAGGCTTGTTTGTTATCCACCATCACATCGACATGAAATCTATGCCCTCTGGCGTTCCTGAATGAAGTAATGTTCGTTTATTTGAGTTGATAGGAGGAAATGAAAGTCACTTTTTTTTCGTGCTCTCTATTTCTTTCTCAGAGATGATGTGTTGTTGTGAGATTGCTTCAGTCAGTGTATGGATGTTTTCTGGCCACATGCTATCACTGGTCTGGCAAATATTATGAAGGGGGTGGGGGGGGGGGGGGG
>BEXV01000341.1:74987-88127 GCA_003118195.1 Hemicentrotus pulcherrimus | reverse complement strand
TCCTCCTCTTCCTCCTCCTCTTCCTCCTCTTCATCTTCCTCCTCCTCTTCCTCCTCTTCATCTTCCACCTTCTCTCCCTCCTCCTTTGTCTCCACTACCACCGATACTGCCACCACCATCACCGCCTCTGCCACCACCACCTCCATAATCATCATCATATCATATAAAGAAATATGGAATACAATGAGTATTAATAATGCTTTGTCAATATTGAGTATGGCGGACAATATTATTCAAACTATAGTTCTATTTTCCTTTAAAACAAAAATTGTTTTTCCATCTAAATAAATTTTGTTACAATCTAGATTAGAAGTACCTGATTGCTCTCAACTGCTGGTAATGGCAGAGAGAAGAAAGTTGTGAGTCAACATGTGATGCATAAGCTTCTGTGGTATTTATTCTGTCACCCATTTCCCAGAAATTCCGCACTCATTGAGTTGTGAGGCAGCGGGCAAGGCGTCACATTTTCCCCCTCGTACCGACAATGGAAGAGAGGCATGAGTAGCGCGTTTACACGTGCATAATGTGAGCGTTGAGTTGTGGAAGCATAAACAAGTTCTTATGTTACCTGACATAAGGCTTGACGCTGTAGATCTGCATTCCATGTTAACCGTGTCCTTGAGTTGGAGGATGCGAAGCTTGATGATGATGAGAATCTGAGTGAGATGGAGTAGAGCGATAAAAAAAAAGAAAAACCTCATGCTCTTGTAACCAGTCAGTTTTCATTTGAATGCAGGAGACATGTTTTTAGCACTGATTTGAGTACTTTGTACATGCTTGTTACATATCAATTCATATTTCATTTACGATATCTTGAGTACTTTACAGGATGTGCAGATATTAAAGTTATTTATTAATTCATTATATTTGGAAGGGAGAAAATATTTATAACGGTCTCAACTCAATTTTTTTTGTGGAATTCTCTAAACATGTAGAATTGTGCGCTGTCCAAAATAGTCCATCAATGGTATTTTTTTTGCTGCGTTATAAGGTTCTGTTCACCATGTTGATTATCGAGTCTCCTATAAGTGACTATAACATTCATTTTCCTTTTTTGAGTAATACATGTATCTTTAATATCTGACTGAAATTCTGTGATGGTAAAGAAGAACATAAAGACTGATTAAAGGAAAAATGTGGTTGTGTGTGTATCTGTCTCGTTGCTGGCCTGTATGTTTGATTCCTTATGACATTATCCATTGGGATGTGAATGTTTGATTGACAAGGGGTGCCGCGATGCTGGTGTCCTTCTGTCCCTCTGCCAAAGGTTGATTCCTTCCTTTCCTCCAGAGCTAGCTCTCATGTCCCCTGTCAGAGGTAGCCATCTGGAACCAAGCGTTTGCCCAACATTCCAGTCATTTTCATAGGACAACAGGGGCAGAGGGGATGGCTTAGCGGGGCTGACGTTCCGTTAAATCCTAAATCCTGTCCAACAGTCAGGGACTGTGAACAGAAGTGTGAAGTGAGTTTTAAGCCTTGTCGTCTTGACGTTCGAATAAACAAGTTCAGGGCCGATTCTGTTGGGTTTGTCAAGGTGGGGGCACCCTTCACCCTCTCCTCCAAGGCACCTACTCTTTGAGATTTGAAGAATTGTGCAAACAATTCCATATGAAAACATTCCAGTCTACATTGCTGAGTGTTATGAAATCAATCACATGTGTTTACATCCCCTCATCTATACTATAGAGAGGTGCTATCTGACATTGCCATTGAAACATCAACAGCCTGACAACGAGATTAGTCATTTGGATGAAAATATGTTGAATTGTTTAGGTAGCTTTGGACAGCTGCATTTGATATTATGTTGATATATAGGTTGAAGCTTCTACTTTTCTATATTTTGTATATGCTGCAGAAAGAGTTATGTAACCCATCTACAGGAAATGGGTAGTCCCTATGGGAATGACGGAATCCATTCAGTGGCGGGGGGGGGGGGGGGCACGTGCCCCCTGTGCCCCATGCCCCCCAAAAATATGTTAAAATCAGCCCTAAATGCGCCCAAAATGTACATATTTATATGTTCTCTTTCTAACCGTGTGCCCCCTCCCTCCCGGTAAAAAAAATCCCTGGATCCGCCACTGCCACTAATCGGTAGTACAAACCCCTGAAAATCCCCCCTTTTCCACCAACAGCACCTCTACTATCGCCTTTAACAGACGAGTGCCAGTTCGCACTATTTTTTTTTATCACTTGTACTGAAGTTGTTGGCAAAGATCTTTGAAACCCTCAATCTTCCCTATTTCTAGAAAGGTTCCATCATTGTCCTAGACCAGTACCATTGAGTACTGTTTAACTGACAGCTTGTCCTATAGGCAGGTGTCTTAATGGAAAATCCTTCCTTCATAGAAAATCAGAGAATCTGACTGATGAAAGTTTAAATGAAATTGGAAAAACATGGGAGTTGTCATTGATTCAAAATCTACTAACAATTTCCTAAAGTGACTTTCTCAAAGATTCTGTGATCTCATATTTAAAACATTCACAACTTTTACAATATAGGTCTGATTTAGTTTAAACTTTTGCCATTCTGTTTCTATTATTTTTCTGATTTCATACAAATGAACAAAGGCTGGATTGCCCTTTAAAAAAAAACCTTCATATTTCCATTGCCATCCAAAGAAGCTCAACACAAACCGGTACCAGTGAGTACTATATAGCCAACAGCTTTTCCTGTAGGTAGAGATCTTGAACTTGACCTTCAGAATCAGTGAAGGTGTGAAAAAGATTGGTGTGATTTAGTGATGTAAGATGTTGGCTGAACACCGATGATTGAAAGGTGTCATTACTTGTTTATATGGTGTTATTACTACAACAAATCACAAAGGAGAATAATGGTAAAGTTGATGATGAGCCTGGGTTTTATCACAGGGATGGTGAACAGTTCAAGACTGGATTTGATTACAAAGTGATAAAGTGAATTATTCTTTCTTTGTAAAAGGTGCTCAATTCAGCAAATGAAGAAAAAGAGAACATCCTTGAGGGGTGATGATTGATTGGCTGACATTGTGCTTACTAGGGGCCAAACCAGATTTTTTAGCCAATGATGAGAGAGCTTTCATTGGACGAACTTGACCCTTCCATTGTAGAAGTAGTGATGATCTAACAGAAAGAGCTCTGAGAGGAATCATGTTTAATCTACCATGAGTATACACCACACCAGTGGTGATTGAGACGGGTGCTACTCTGTTGAAAGATTGGCAGGAGAGCTAATCCACAGGGTGTTGGGTGCTGGTGTATGGTAAGGAAAGGGGGCAGGGGGGGGGGTCCAGGGTGCCCTATTGAGAGGGCTGTCGTATCATTTGAAGACTGAAGGAACAATATTCTCTGGAAAAAACGTTAAGAAACCTCTAGGCTTGTATATGATAGTAATAATAATTTTCTATGTTTATGATTTTATAAAAACTGAACTAGAGATAATTCCACTTTGAACCCATGAGGAATACCGATTTGGTTAATGTTTGGATCTTCAACATCAGGTGAAGGCAATTCCAGAGAAAAGGAAAGAGTCTACCCATAATATACACTCCAATGCACATGAAAGCATTTGTTATCTTAGATATGTTCATTATTAAATGCTCTCCTTGAATTGATCTTCTTTTCTGAAAAATATTATGTAGATAATATTCATACGTTTTTTTCTTCACATATGCAGAATTTTCTGTTTGTTGTCCCTCTTGCCAATAAAAGAAAACATTTATATTATTTGAAGTGTTTTCAATAAGCATATATATCACCACCCACTTGTTTGTCATCCGCTGTATAATCTGATTTACAGGGTACAGCTTTATAATCCCTTTGACTGAAAACAAGAAACTACTATTTAATCCGGATAGATTACTCTAATCCATTATGATACTTAGCTAGCCAGTGGATTACACCTTCATATTCAATTCAATTTATCCTTTCCACGATTTAATAAAAATGATAACAAAAACAAAAATAAAAAACAACCTATGAAGTACTATAAGCATCCGCAATGCAGTAAAGGGTATAAAGAAATTCGACAACATTTAAAGGTTTAGTACAAAATTACAATAGAAATAACCAAAATCATATAAAAAATGTGGAGTGACGAACAAATACCAAAGGCCTATAAAAGGCTTGTCCCTGGAAATGTATACCGTATTTGCCGGCGTAAACGCCGCAGTATTTTCGGGAGAGAAAAAATCAAAAAGTCGGGGTGCGGCGTATATACGGCGACAGAGTAAAAAAAGTCAAAACCAGCACAAATTTGCACATGTGGGACTACGAATGGTACAATAACTACAACTATGGAACAGGACATTTCCACACATCTTACCGACAATTTTACCTTGCATTGTTGACATGAAGACGCATTTAATCTTCCAAAAACAACATCTGCCGATAGATCTTGATCAAAGGTCGTGCCAATGCATTGCAAAAGTAAAATAAGGGGCCGTTTAACACATCCAGCACGCGAAGTCAATCCATTTCAAGGTATACATCACAAAAAAAACATAGGTGCAGGATGGCCGCGCGGTGTAAGGCGCTGGTTTCTGCTCCCAATCTACCTGTGCCGGCCCGGGTTCGACTCCCAACTTCGTCCAAAAAATTTATTAATTTTTTTTTTCTTTTTTTTTTTTTTTTTTTAAAGGTCAAAATCAGGGGTGCGGCCTATACGAGGGTGCGGCGTTATTGCCGGCAAATACGGTAATACATAATGATATACTTAACAGAATTATGAATAGTTTAGACACACGCACTCACCCACCCACTCACACACTCACACAAGATTAAGGAAAGGGCATAAATGAATATTTATTATACAGAGAAGAGAAAGGTAGCATTTACAGTTTATACACACACAAATAAACAAAAGTTTGCATAAGCTGTATCAATTAGACTTGTTCACAAGTGATAAAGTAACGTGGGCATTGCTTCTCAAAGCCATCATAAGCATAAGTTCTCCAGCATCCTATTAAAACAAGTAAACAGTCAAACCTGTCTATAGCTACCGCCCAAGGGAAACACAATAAGTGATCTTTGTAGACTGGTTTCTTCAGTACATGTTTCAATGAGAAACCACTCACAAGGGAAACAAAATATGTAGTCTTTGTAGACAGTTGGTCACTAGAGCAGACCATAACACGCAATACAATATGATGTTTATGACATATGATGGTTTCGTGAAATGATGCCCCGCGCTACAAAAACTGCCACAACAAAATCAAACTATTTATATGTACAACGTTTGGAAATGAATGGCAAAGGCCCCCAAACATACTCACTCTTCTCTTTGAAGTAAGATACAGAATTATGAAGCACACAATATTTCTACCTTTTTTTGCGGCGATTATTTTCGGGCCAGCGTTTACTCCATCAAGTGTGAACAAGCCTCTGAGGCATGCTGTGAAATGGTGAAAAACAATCTGTTCTGCATAAAAATAGCAGGCTCCATGAATATCAATTATGAATCAACATGACATGTGTATGCCTGAAATGATTGACAGCTAAACTCCAGGGTTCATGGGTTTGTCTGTGTCACAATAAATGCAATTAGTTGGAGAAAAATGTCTTGTTTTGACATTCTTTCATCTTCAAAACACTAGTATGGTAATAGTTGATCTCTTTAGCAGCTCTGTTGTATGTGCCAATTAAGTAATATTGACTGCCTTCTGGGCAATACGACATATATCGCCCGAACCGAAGGTGAGGGTGATATATGATAAGTCGTATTGCCCTGAATTAGGCAGTCAATATTACTATTATTAACCACATCAGACATCTAGAGCAAACAAGAAACTCTTACTATTTTATACTCTTAAATTATGTAGGCTACACAGGGTTTCCTAACATTAGAAGTTGCAAAAACATTGTCAAACCAGCACTGTTCATCCAGTGTTTGACAGATTTTCGATACACTGCAAACAGTTTGCCTAGGGTGTGATTGTTACGTCACAATGGAGTTCGCGCAAAGTGCGCATTTTCTTACATGCGATGCGCGATGTAAATTACAGTAGCTGATGCGCGATGTAAATTATAACTGGATCTACATTATTGCTCACTAGTTTAACACACATTTTGCCATTGACTTCTCAGAGCGGGCTAAAATATTTGTCCATTGGTTTACTGTATAACCTCCATCACCCGCCAAATTACACACAAATCCCATTGACTCTCCTGAGCGGGCTAAAATATTTGTTCATTGGTTTACTTCATAACCCATATTGCCCGCCAAATTACACACAAAATCCCATTGACTTTTCTGAGCGGACTTATTTATTGTAATTTTGTTGACTTATCCAATACCATTTAAAAATTGCCCTGCTCAGATGTCTGATTCGGTTAATAATCATGATTGTTTTGATGCAGATGGATACTATTGATTTCTTAGTGTTTTGATTCAGACAGTGGTATGTTGATGTTTGCTATCCATATCCTTAATCTTAATCTTCATAGTGATAGTGCACACAAAGGGAGGAAAACATATTTTTTCAACATATCAAACAGCATGTATTTCACGTTTGATCACATTAGATGTTTTATTTATCTTCTGAAAGTACACACGCTAAAAGAATAATTCCTACTGACGATGACAATCGATGGTGGTTACCACAATTACATGTGATTCTTAGCAGTTGTATTGAAATTAAATTGCATTTCAATTTTTTTAATGATTTTGAAAAGAAATTACAAATATTTGCATACATTTTAAGACATTTTTAGGCAGTTTTAAGCAGTCAAGTCTGAAGGGGACCTGAGACTTAACCATCTACCTCAGATAGGATATAGAAAGAGTAGCTAAAAGAATATTTATTCAGGGAAAGTTCATCTATAAAGTTCAGATTTTTAATTTAATTTAATTTAAGTTAAACACAACAAGCATAGCATTTATTAACGTCATACAGGAAAATTGCACATACTTGGAAAGACAGGCATAACAATAAACAGAAGCAGTAGGAAATGATCGTGATAGGGAAAGAGAAAAAAGTGATGGATACTTATTTCAAGGAAATTTAATGGATGATAGTTTTAAAAGTAAGATTTGTTTTGTACGACTTGGGTATAGGGAGAAAAAGTTGAATTTAATTGAAAAATCTAGGGCTTCTGCTAGAAATTATAGTTAACATAGGAAAAGGAACTTATGGATTGGGATTTGGGGAGACATAATGAGGGGGTGGGATATTGAGAAGAAAAAGAGAATTAGAAACAGATGTGACAAGATCAAGTTCTCATGCTTTAAATAGAAATCGTCAGAAAACAGAGATTTCTTCGAACTGTTCACGATAATTCAGCGGAAATAAGCTAAATACAAGATATTGTTTTGGCCATTATCTAATTGGGCATTGTATTATTAGTATCGTCAAAATCAACAAGAAATGGCCTGAATCTGGGTCAGAACAGTGAGAGGTCAGAGATGATGATTCGAACCAGAGGAGTTTAATTCCGACCAGCTCCAAACTGTCTCTGAGAGCTGAACAAGGAGGGGTATACATGTTATAGGGTTATTGAAAATAAACCATTTTAGATATCGTATGCTCAGAGTCATAAGGCCAGTATCTCTGTGTTCAAGTATATGAATTAGCGCCCTTCCGGCTCCAAACAGATGATATAAGCATTCATTGTTTGTCAGAAGGTGGAGAAAAAAAACTAGTCATGGGACCTCACTATTAGTTTTGTGAAGAGACACCTACATATAGGGCTATTGAAAATAAACCATATCAGACATCGTCTCTTCAGAGCCATTAGGGCACTATCTCTGTGTCTGTGATAAAGTATATGAATCAGCACCCTTCTGGCTCCAAACAGACGATTTAAGCATTCATTATACGTCAAAAGGTGGACAAAAAATAGTCATGGGGCCTCACTGTTGGTTTCGTGAAGAGAAACCTTCGTTTTTATGTCGGGCTATCGAAAAAAAAAACCATTTTGGACCTATACTTTGCTCTACTAATTCTTTGACCAGTGTGTTTTGTTAGTGCTTTAGGTCAATTTGGTCAGAGAGATTTGTTGTTCTGGACAGTGTCCTGGAGTGACCGGTTGACAGATGTAGGCCTCAGACATCTTTCAGTCTCCTCCTGTGGACAGAAACGGATCTAAGCTCTAAAAAAACATTGAAATTTACCAGCTGTGTACTGCTCAGTCCCCCCACTTGTTTTTCTCTTTATTTTTTTGCTTCCCATTTTGAGACGATAATGTAGATAATGTAGGTTTTATAGGGGAATGGAATGATTACTTGCAAGTCTGTAATCTTTTTATTTCTTTTCCTTGAACTACCATTTACACTACTGAAAAGACCCATAAAAAACGTCAGTGTTTGATGATTCAGATTTTTTGGTGATTTGTGCACATGCACCACTTGTCGTTGCTCTCCATGCATTAGCATGAAAGTGAAGAGAGTTACGTGACCAAACACTGAAATAATTCACCAGTGTTTTGAGAGCGAGCATTCACACATAACAAAAATCTGGCGAGTTTTTGCTGGCAATAAAAAAACAAAAAAACACCAGAGGTCATCTTTTCTATTATTTTTTGGTTTTCGTCATATTTATGGGTACCCGGTAGTTGCCTAGCAACTTCCAACAAAACTCCAGAATATGAGAATAACTGGGAAAAAATGCCCCTATTGCCTGATTTGATACTGGTGGATCAAAGAAAAGACTCTTCTTCCTGGCACGGTATTATGTGTTTATCTCTTCTTAGAAGATTAAAGAAGATGTGCTGTCAAACATGTGATTTGTATAAACCTGAAGTCCTACTTGGACCTTGGGGTAGGGATTCAGCAGTTTTGTCCATAATCTATATCCTGTTTGCATTTTTAGTAGAAGAATAAGAATCATTATAATCACCTTTATTGTAATTGTAATCTTCCAATTTATTAAAAAAAAATGTTTTATTTATGTATTTACCCGGTAATTTATTTATTTTCCACTCATGAGATGGATTGCCCTTGTCAGCTATAAGCATTTTTTCAAAGGGGTTTAAAATACTTCCGCAGACTTGTGTGTCAAAGAAATTTGCTCGTTTGAAATATTTTAAAAGTAGATTTTTATCCTAGTTTTGCACAGTTTTGTGCCAACCTTTCATGAATATGGGGTATGTTTTCACCCAAGTTTATGTACATGACAACCCGATCCAACATCCATCGTGAAGACCCGATAGAACAAAGTAAGCCGTAAATGACTTGCAATGTTATTAAGAGTCATGAACTCATGAAGCGTGTGCTGATTCTCTGCTCTTTTCCTAGGTTTCCGTTCTGTTTCCTATATTTCTTCCACCTGTCTGCCTCCTCTTGGAGAGACTTTTAGTAGGGGGGGGGGTATGGAACGCTGCCCTTATTGCCCATGAACAGGCATGCCTGTATGAAGGAGTTACAAGCTGTGGAACACTTGGTCTTGAACCAATTTTCAAGATCAATACGATGTTCTTCATCTCATTCCAGCTCACCGAACAGATTTCAGACATGTTTTTCAGACCTTAAATGAGTCTTGAAAGATTGGATTAAACAGCATGAAGAACCTGCACGTCCTCCAAGCCACTTTCCCCTTCATTCTTCACTTTAAATTCAAGATTTCTTGCCAGATTTGCAATTGCAGGGGATGTTATTTATCCGTGTTTTCCTGGCATATTTGATGTTTCTCTAGGGACATTGCATGTTGATTTTCTATACTTTTATTTTATTGCTTCATGAAAGATGACAATGCTCTGTGGAGATTACCAGAAGGAGCTAATCAGCAATTTGAGAGGAATGAAAGCAATTAGAATGAATCGCACTATATGTTTAACATGTGCATACAAAGGTTGATGAAAATGTTGTGTTTTAAAAGTATATGAATTGATTGATGCCTTTTTTGCTGCAGAGAAGTGGTAAGTCTTTTTGTTAGCCAGATAATTACTTTTGTATTTTTCAAGAATCAACAAGATGATGATTTAACTTGCACCATTTTTTCTGATTAATAAAAAACAAAAAATTGTTTGCTCATGCAATCAATGAAATACTTATGCCAGTCTTGAATTGCTTAGCAGTGACAAAATACTGCAAAAAAGTATACTTTCAAAGCATTCCCATTTAAATTTCTGTTGCCCTAGGCTCCAGAGCCATTTTTTTCATTACTTAAATGTTATCAAATATCAATGCCTTTTTATAATACATTTTGAAACTATGGTCTGATTATGTCAACAGTAAAGACCTACATGTACGGTAATGTTAGCTGATTTCGCTTGTGCCTCGGGTGTGCACCTCCTAGTCCATTCACAATATTTTCAATATTTGTGATTAGAAGTAGGCTCAAGAAAGAAGACTGCAAGATTTTGAAGAAGAACAAAATAAATAGAAACAGAGATGGAAAGAAGACGGAGAAGAGTTGAGACGGGTCAAAAGGGGATGCAACAAAGATACATGTACTGTATGTTTTCAAAATAGTTGCAGTAATCTTGATCCTTGACTACTCTCTTCATGAATATGGAACCATGGTAATAACAGGTATATATTACAGTGTGATACGGATTGCAGATTTGTTTGTGACCTAGCTTTTCTGTGACCTGTTGAAGAGTTCTCTGCGAAGGTGGTGAGAAGCGCCCCGATCATGTCTTCTTTTTGTCTAATAATGATGCATTTTGTTCTTATGTGGGCATTACAAGACCGATGTGTAGTCACTGCCTACGTGCACCTACCTAGATGATAATGATCAACAACAAGTTTTCCTGTTTATTTTTGTGGGAGTAGTGAGTAACCTAAAATCAAATAATAATATTAGTTACATTTGTGTGGCACCTTATACAACATTTCTTAGCATTTTACATTGTGATACTCATTACCCCAGTTGTTGGATTCAATTACTTATCCGTACATAGTAGTGCACATACTCCGCTCCCTAGGGAATAATAAAGAAAATGGGTTTTTAGTTATAAGTAATGTTGCACCATATTTTGTTGAAGATGGAGGAGGAGGAGTTGTAATGAATAGATAGAAGCAGGAATTAGTCAGCCATAACAGGTTAACATTGTTGTGTTGTCTCATCCTCCTGTGACAGACACAATGGATTCATTGCTAGTTTCTTACAGTAACACCAAAACCTCACCAAAAACCTAATCACAACCCTAATTCTAGCCCTACATTGTTAATGAAAGAAAGCAAGCCTGGAACTATTGTTTCAGCCGGAGCTCATGTTGGATTAGCATTGACTATCTGATTCATGACTGGTGTAGGACGTGGAATGCAGGGAGTTGTCCGCTACCCACCATCTAATCAACCATCGTGCCTCTGAAATGTCATTACACCCCAAAAGCTTCTGAGTTCTGACTTCACCGATGGTGCAAGCTAATGCACTCCATTTCAGTATAGGCCTGGCTTTATCGGCTTGAGATTATCCAGCTATTGCAACTATCCTGATCGAAAATTATCCAGTTAGTTTGTGTCTTCATCAGCCCGCAGTTGCAATTAGCAGGATATTTGGTAGAGAAAATATCCAGAGAAATTTTGGTCTTGTTTCCAAAATATCCCGCAATTTCCCAAATAGCGGGATAATTTGCGCCCGTCCGAGCTGGTTTGTGATGAGCATATTGGTCTGGTGAAGAAGCAATTTTCAGATTCGGGGGTAATATCCCCAGTCTGAAAATAGCAGGCTAGTTGTCAAACTCGGGCTGATGAGGATGGGCCTTTTGTCTAGTCTGAAGTGCGTGTAAACAGAGGGTGAGTTGATGTGGATGATGTGATCAGGAATGAACTTGATGAGATTTCTTGTTTGGTTGACCATACTGTTGTCTCTTTAGAACCAAAAGGGCATTATAATTATACAACTCCTTGATAAATTTGAGGAGGCGCGATGGCTCAGTGGTGAGCACTGGTCTTGTAACTGGAAGGTCCTGAGTTCAAAACCAAATCAGTGGGCTCTTGCCCTTTGATAAGGTATTAATTCTCATCACCAAGTCCCTTGGAGAAGACTTAAAGCCGTCGGTCCCTATTAAGTTGCTTACTTACAAGCGTACACATGCTTTCTTAGCAGTCGGGTAAAACAAACTAACAAACATGAGTTAATTTTCTTTTGGCTCAAGCACTTGTACTAGTAGCACTTGTACTTGATGCATTGCTGCAAACCATTGAGCTGATCTTTTAAAGTATTCTTGACATCACTGATTTTGCAGATCCTGTTTTATTTTTCCTATCGACCCATTGGCCCACAGCATTGCATTATACCTAGTTTGAAGGTTCATATTCTTGACACTGCTTTTAATTGTCAAGGAGCAAGATTAGAGTTCTGAAAAGATTACTGACACCATCAAAATGTGGCTAGATAAAATGAGCGATGTAACTTAGGTTATCATATTCTGTGCACTTCTCTTATGAAACAGGTTTTTTTCCCGCGTTTGTTGTTCAACAAAAGGATTTTAATGGATTCTCCGAAAAGTATTTATGTTTTGTCATTTGCATTTATGGGAAAAACAAAAACAAGATATATGGCAGGAAATGTGTTTTTATATTCAAAATGCATCCACCTAAATCACAGTACAGGTGTACATTTATAAGCAAATAGGTACAAACACACCAACACACTCTCCTACCCACACATTTGACGGTAGAAAACAAAACTAGATGATGCCACTATTTATTCAAGCCTAAGTATAGTGTTCACACTCCACAACTAGTTTACTCCTGTTGATGTTGTTTAGGTAGTGAGACCATTGAAAGTATTTTGCCCAGAAGCCATTAGCATCTTGATGACCTTTTGTTTGTGATGGAGAGTCATCGGGAGACAGGGAGAGAGAGAGAGAGAGAGAGGGAGAGAGAGAGAGAGAACAAAAGAGGAAGAGAAAAAAAAAAGGGGAAGATGCAAAGAGAGAAGGTGATGGGGAGGGGAATGAAAGGGGGAGGAAGCAAGGGAGAGGAAGCAAGGGGAGGAAGGAAGGGGGAGAGCAGATATAATAATATTTGAAATAGATACAGAGGAAACTTTCAAAGAGGGGCAAGAATGATAAAGAAAGATGAAGAGAAAAAGAGTGAAAGGAAATCAAAGGGAATCAGAAAGAATAGAAAGAATAGAATGTTGGGTAGAGCCAAAAGGGGGGAATCAGAAATAGAAGGGGTGGAGAGGGAGGGAGGGAGGGAGGGAGGAAAAGAGAGAGATGGAGATGGAGAGAGATGGAGAGAGAAAAGAGAGAGAGAGAGAGAGAGAGAGAGAG
>BEXV01000341.1:57298-69127 GCA_003118195.1 Hemicentrotus pulcherrimus | reverse complement strand
AAAAAAAAAAAAAAATTGTCATCATATTTGACATAATACACCTCAGTTCTGTTACCTTTCTGTTACCTCCAGCTTACCTCCATGACCATGTACATGTACCTAATCGCTGTCAAACCTACCTCTTGTCCACTCTGTTCACTTTTCTTTGACCCAAGGAAAAGTCATGACATGAAGCAAAGATGGTAAAGTCAGAAAATCCAAGTGATCCTCATCCAATGGCAGCTCAAAAATAGTTTTAACCCGTTGACTACTGAATTACCTTATTCCCATAGGCTTAACACAGGGACCACCAGGTTCCCGTAAGCAATGGGTTAACAAGCAAAAACAACAAGATATCCCTACCTTGCCCCCCCCCCTCCTCTCGCCCTCATTTTATGCAGGTGAGTGGTGGAAGAGGGATATGGAACAAACAACAGGGGCAGCTGTTGACTCCAAGACTACCCCCCATGGTAGCTTATGGCCCAAGAAACGTCACTTTCACTGATGCTTTCTAAGCACTGATTTATGATTTGTTTTGGACTTGAAAAGCAAACTCCTCTCTCCAGAAGATTCAATTTGGTAGATGGAAGGGGGGGGGGGTTCAGATTTGTATTTTTAATGGGCTAGTTGTGGATGGAACCCTTATCAGCTGCATTCCCACCAGAGATATCTTCATCCTAACGAACAAGAAGAAATGTAGTAAAAGAACTTGGGTGTCTGGCAGACAGAAAGATGTTGGCACAGAAATCCCTCATAAATATTTCACTTTAATGTCACAATATCCTCACTTTCATGATGAATATTTTATGTTCCTTAGAATGTGCTTCTATTTATTGGAACACAGATATAAGCAAGGATTATTCATCCACGTGAACACAGAATCTTCAAGAAAGAAGTGGACGTGAATATTTAAAGACTCTTGACGAGTCTGTATCTTTGTTAGGTGTGAAGAAAGGTCTTGTGAATCTGTGTGAACTTTTGTTAGTAGCATTCTAGCAGGAGGAGATGATGCAGGGAATTTTTAGGGGGGTGCGTCTTCAAGAAAAACTTGTACAATTTTATTTTGTAGGAGATGAAAGGATCTTTACTAGTGTAGATGCAGCCAAGGAAGCAGATAGGCAACTGACCTGGATTGTAGGTGATTGCATGGGTTGGTTGCTGGGAGCGAGACTCTCTTCATCTCTTCCGCAAGCTTTCAATGTCAAGTCCCATTTTAGTCTCTTGTCTGCTCCAATTCTTGGTGATAAGAATTATTAGGACCCCTTTTAAAGTCACACTGGAGCTAGAAGACCGTCCTTAGATCAGAGCCATTTCATATGTTTCATATCATGAAATATGTTGAATGCATTATATCTATTCTCTAAGTTGAATTAGGAGTAAACCTATTAAATATTAGAAAATAATGATTAGAATGATTTATTAATGAAATAAAAGAAAAAAGGAAATTGAAAGCTTAAATTGTTTTGAAATATCATGTTCATGGTAGCAATCAGAATTAAGCAGGTTATTCTTTTTATGAATACCGGTAACCAGTTATCTTTTTGCTAGCAAATTTCTTAACTGTTTTTAAAGCATTTTTAGAAAATATTAGACTTCTTTATATTTTAACCAACCAAAGATTTGTATTTGATACTGAAGAACTTTAAACCTTCTTGTGACAGCTCTCCTAGGGAACAAATAACATCATGAGCTGAATATTTTCCTCCACTCTTTAGTAAGTCTTAGTGGGTAAGAACAAACAAAAATATTGTCTGTCTGCCTCCAGCCATATCTTGGAGTTGATTCTGATGGAAGATAGTACGCAGGTCTATCATAATCCCATAATTTAGATGGAAGCTGAGGTTTTCTTTCTCTATTTGCCGATCCATATCTCTTTGGAAGTGGGTTATTTGTCAGAAGTCACTATCATTTTCAGGAGAGATGAAATGTCCTGGAGCAGGGGCCTTACTTAATGGTGTCTGAAATATGAACAACCAGAATTATCCAGTTGTGTTCATGGTTCTAGGGCGACAGTGCTTGCTTAAACATCAAACATTTGCTGGCATAGGCAATTTAGAATTCTGGTAAACTATAATTACATGTAAATTGTAGAATTAATATTATTCATTTGCGAAATTGATACAGGTATTGTTCAGATTTTCTGTTGCTCACATATGCATGTATTTTCACTTATTAAATATGTACCATAAGCTTTGAATTAGTTATGTTCTTTGCTTTTAGTATGCGCTGCAATAATACTAGTACAATTGTTGCCAGTTTAAAGAGGATAAGCCAGTTATTTTTTTCTCTATGCCTTTTAAAAGATCANCCCCCCCCCCCCCCCATCTAATCGTGTTCTTCCAGTATTCATCACCATTACGAATCGGAAATGTGAGTGTTATCATTTTTTCACGTCATGTTTTTCTGACTCTCACCCCGAGGCAGTAGACCTCGTACAAGGCAGGCACTTTATTTCATCTTGTCAGAAAGCAAAACATATTTTCATCCGAAGCTTTAGCTCATTCGTCATGGACTGAAGTTCATGAGAGAGGAATTTGTTATTCACCAAGTCAGCTCGCCTATAATATACTCTAGTACAAAGATCTACCTTGTCACCCGTACAGTACAATCCTAGAGCCCATTCCTATCAAAATCATGTGGTTTTGAAATTAGACATATTTCATCCTGCCAGCAACTTTTATGAAATTTATCTGTGTAAGCAAATTTGGTGGTATTTTATATGACTTTCATTAATAAACAAACATCAAGAAACCTTGCATCTGAGAGGGGTATCAACGAAAATATTGAATAGAGTGCTAGTGCATAGTGTATTTAGATCGTCTTGGACTGAAAATATACAGAGGTGAAATAAGAAAACATAGTTGATCAATTCAATTCAATTTCATACAGTAGTCCATTAATAACAACACACAAATATGACATGGCATTTTAACAAGCGATATCATATAACAACAGCAAAAAACAGTAATAACGGCGGGAATATATATAGGCCTAAATAAAAAATATAACTGCACATAAGTAAAAGTAGAGCCACCACAACATGACACGATGTCTGCACATGCATTCTGCAGCACTTGTATTTATAACAGATAATGCTACTTTTAATAAAGCTCAAAGCAAAGTAGGAATGAAAGTCCTATGTGATGAAATGGAATCTTAATTTCTGTGACGATTCATCTGTGACAGTTTAATCACAGGATGCTATAAATAGAATCGAGAAGCACTGGTAAATATTCAATTAGAAAACATTTTAGATGGGGACGGGATTAATGCGTGACCGGAAGAAGTTGACTTCAATGCATAGGAGAGGGGTGAGCTTCTAGAGGGCTTAGACTGAATACACATTAGGACTGATAAATGTTCGCCAAGTGCATATTTTAGGATGTTCAACTTCTTATGAACCTCATAAATCATTATACCATGCACAGGGCATGGTGCTTTATGGCATGAATCAAAATAGACCATCCAAAGTGAACGTGAGATCAGTATTTCATGAGATGGTACCCACAGTAGGTTGCATATATTTAGTTCTTTCTGCCGCTAGTCAATGAGCAAGTGAAGTGAACATAAGAAGTATGGGGCTATAAACCAAGTTGTTATATGCATTTTAGACAGTGACATAAATGTAACACTTGCTGTGTTGTTTGCTTCTTCCATGTTATGCAAAATCATGATTTCCGTGGTGCCACAAGAAAGAAACAAAATCCTATACTGGGCTAATATTCCTGTTTTTACAAGTGCTCTTGAAAATGTTACAGCAGTCTGCTACTTATATTTCCAAGCAAACATACTCCCCAAAACATAATCTCCTCTACAAACATGCTCCAGCCATTAAATGCTCCCAACTCATGGACTTCAAAACATGAAATATTCATAGCATTTTAATCTGATTTATTCCATAAGATTATAGACATGACCTTTGTCGTAGACCACACACTATCATTAAACAAACCCTGCAATACCAGACACTCATAAAACATGCTTTCCTTTCTCTCCTTTTCTCATGTTTGCTTGCATTTATCTAAATATTCTTTTTCATTTCTCTAATGTCATTGAAAGAATTGACTTTCCTGGCTCCAAAATGGGTTGATTCGATTTGGACGAAAACATGGAGTGATTCCTTCTTTTCTATCAGAAAGGCTCGGGAGAAAATTGAGGAAAATGAAATTTAACATGTCAACTTTACCCAGCGTGACTGCAGCTACCAGAATGTTACTAGTCTTTAACCGAAGCAAAGCAGTGATTTATTTTCCCTCCCAGTACCCACCTATCAAGGCCTTGGTACATTATTCTCATTTCTATTCTGACACGTGCCCACACGGAACTGAATTACATTTGCAGAAGAGTTGCTTTTTTGTTTGGTATGAAATGTACATCCTCTTGTAGATTCTGAATGTTGTTATCAGAAGTACGTAAGGTTAACATTGTTTTTCTGTTTCTCTCTTCGTCTATTTTCTTCTTACTCTGTCAATCTCTATCTCTCTCACACAAACACAGTGGACTTATTATCTTCTGGTTTTAAGTGAAATGCTTAGACTCATAATCCTCCTTGACGTTATCCTCATGAATAAATAATATGGCATTTGGTAACTAGCTGAATTTCCCCTACTTAATTATGTCAAATCATAACCTTTCATGTATAGTTTAGTGTTGGGTAATATGCGTTTTTTGTCCCCTAAAAGAAGATGAAGCTGTTTGTTTTTCCAGTTAGTAACTACAGTAAACGTGGGCCTGCCTTAGAATCCAATCCGATTCTAAGGCAGGCCCATGTTTTTCTGTAGTTACTAACTGGAAAAACAAACAGCTTCATCTTCTTTTGGGGGACAAAAAAGGGATTGGATTGAATCAAGTCCAGTCCAAACCAGTCCAGTCCTGTCCAGGCCAGGCCAGTCCAAACCAAGCCACGCCACGCCAGTCCACTCCAAACCTCTCCTCTCCAGTCCAATCCAGTCCAGTCCAGTCCAGTCCAGTCCAATCCAATCCTCTCCAATCCAATCCAATCCAATCCAATCCAACCCAATCCAACCCAATCCAATCCAATCCAACCCAATCCAATCCAGTCCAGTCCAGTCCAGTCTAGTCTAGTCCAATCCAGTCCAATCCAATCCAGTCCAATCCAGTCCAATCCAGTCCAGTCCAGTCCAGTCCAGTCCTATCCAGTCCTATCCAATCCAATCCAATCCAATCTTATCCAATCCAGTCCAGTCCAGTCCAGTCCAATCCAATCCAATCCAATCCAATCCAATCCACAGGACTTTGTAGAGTGTCAATATCTAGTTGCCTCATCCAAGTTGCTAGGTCAATTGGAACTTTCCAAAGGTAATTCTGACTTGTTTATCATGCGGAAGTCGATGGGTCTTTTGGACAATTACATTCACTGAAAACTCAACTTTGGCAGAGGAGACTGCATGTTATGCATTTGCTTCACTTAATTTTGTCTTTCTTTCGTCATGAATTGGGTATTGTTTATTTTGTACCATAATTGTTAGACAGTGGTAATTTATTTGGGGAACTTTCATTTGTATTTTTGTTCGATTCTTCGAAGATTCATTTCTGGCATACCTTTAAAAGAATTAGATGGACAGTGCGAGAGAGAAAGAGTAAGAGAGACCCCCTTGGTCTCTAAATGAGATTAGAGGCATCTTTCAGTGACAACTGAAGCTAGCCATCAGCCAGCCATCAGGCAGCCATCACACAGCATGTCTGGTGTGATACCAGCCCGATACCAGCTTGGAACCAGGCGGGAACCAGGTTAGATGCAGGGGTAACACAGAGGGATGCCTGACAATCTGCCTCCACATAGACCCTTGAATGATGGTGATGCATCAAGAGCAATGACCCTGCCCCACCCTGCCCCACCCTGACCTACCCCGCCCCAGCCCATTCTATGGTCATATAGACACTTGAATGACCGATGATGCGTCAAGTGTATCACCTCCACCCACCCAGCCCATCCAACCCAGTCAACGTCCACATAGGAAATGGAATATTAGTGATGCATCAAGTGCATTAACCTGACCCAACCCAGCCCCACCCGTTCCCATTCCTCCCCTTCCCTCTCGACTCCACCACCCCTCTCGACTCTACCACCCCACCCCATTCAACGATCACTGAAACACTTGAAGGACAGTGATGCATCAAGTCCACTGACCCCACCCTGCCCAGCTCTCTATCGCCCAGCCCACACCCAATAACTGTGTTTACTGGGTTTGCCTCATTTAAAGTGAACATATAATTTGTTGTCATCCTTAAAATTACTACGAAAATGTTTGTAATTTAATGAATTTATTTTTAAGAAGACAGCATGAAGTGATGGAATCAATCAATGTTTTATTGAATAGTTCATGTACCTCAGAAACCGTGTCAAAATAGTATCAACATTTGGGCTGTTTATCTTCACTATGTGTCCAAGCACTATGACATAGTGATCATTAGCAGCTACATTAAATAATTTGTGGTCGTTATCCTCATTACTTGATGCTAATGCTGAAGTTATATTAGGAAAGAAATAAATGGAAGAAAGAAAGGAAAGAAAGAAAGGAAAGAAAGGAAAGAAAGAAGGGAAAGAAAGGTAGTAAAGAAGAAAGGAAAGAAAAGAATAAGGACATTTAAAGCGAATAACCAAAAGGAAATTAAGAAAGAAAAGACACTAAAAACAATCTATAATTAATACAGAGGGCATTGAACTATGTCAATACCAATCAACTTGGGCTATTTAGATGTTCGAAAACATGATGGAGTTTGAATTTACCTAGAAATCAAAGTAATAAACAATGATTTTTGTTAGTGCTTATTGATTATATCTATTAGAAGTGTACTTTAACCATGTGTTTACCAGCACTCTTACTCCAAAGCCTTTTTTGTTTTTCTGAACGTGCCAACAAAAGGGCAAGACAAGACGTACAAATAGTTCAATGACATTGGTTGGATGTATGCGATGCACTTCTGCATCTCAGGGACGCGCCTCCCACAGGGCAGGCAAGGCCCGCCGAAATACCTTCCCCAATCATCTCATTTACCCTCCGAAATGTTGTCCTGATTGTCCCCGGGAGTTCGATATGCCAGGCAATTGTTTAACATCGCCCTGGCAACGCTCCTTTCCAACGCCCCTGTCTGACAAAGACTGGCATGAGTCTTACCTATTAACTTGTTTTGCTGCTCCAGCGTATTTAGGCTACCAATTGTGCAGCCGTGAAAGATAGTTTTCTCTCCTTGCGTAAATGAAAAATATTTGTGCCCTTCCTGCAATATTTTCCTGCATTTGTCTGTCGGGTAGATGAAAGAGCGGCTTCCATGACCCACATCATATGAAATATATTTGAACATGTTTTGTGTTGATAGTTTTGATTGCTTGTACCTGTTTGTTCCTTTCAGATAATAGATTTATTGACAGTGGGGGATATGATCACATTTTGTTTTTTCAATTGGAAATTGAGTCAGTCATAATTTAGCTGACATGAACCTCCTTGCTGGCAGAAAATAACCGAAGTACAAGAAAACGTTTGTGTTTAAGATTTACTAATGTTATGGACTGAGTCATATGTTAGCATAGGCCTAGAACTTTTATATCTAAGTTGTCATAAATGAATGAATGTTAATTTCCATATTAGCCTTGATGGGGATGAAAGAGGGACCTATATATGAAGTGCATAGTCATTATGTCTAGATGATGACTTTAATTTTGACATAAGTTTAGTTTCAAAGTCGATCTCCCATACCTTGACAAATTCCAAACTGTGCAAAATGTCTTGAATTGGTTCAGCATAACTTCTAATCATCTTCTATTTTCTTCATGAGAATGACCTTCATTTATAAAGATAATACTCCTCTGATTGTCTTGTTTTGTTTTTGTTTTAGTGTTTACAACAAAAACATTATTAGGTAAATATTGGTTTCATTGACCTTCTAAAAGGACAAGGTGACCAGCTTTTATTTCTTCTTCTATTTAAAAAAAATAGAATTAATCTCTTAAATTTCTTGTTTTGAAAGTCTGTCTCGCCTCTTGACCATGAGGTTTAATGTAATGACCAAATAAAGCCAACCAGCTAAACTTTTTTGTCTAACAATGATAGACTGTGAATATTTTTTTGTGTCTTCCGTCTGCATCCTTCTAATTGGCAAATTTTGCTAATGAGCAAATAAGTCAGTTCCACCTTAAATTGTGGACAGATTTGGGGGAGCTATAAAATGGGAACTTGAAATACGAAGAGCGGAAGAGGGAAAGTTTCTTGTAGATTGGTTGGTCTTGTAGGTGGACACCCCATGGTTTATCAAGCCAGCTTGGTCAGGTTTGGTATGGGTCTGCTCGGCGTCAATGTCAACATTGATTTATAATACTAGGAAACATTTGTTGGACTGGTCTCCAATTCCCACACAATTCCATTTGCAACGGGTTGCTTAACTCATTGGGTACAGTTTACTTTTGGATTACCACACATTTTGTATTGACTTCAGCTGAAGTTACATCTAGCTTAGTATACGACAAGTTAATATTCGTCATTCATAGGCATTGTGTTTATTAGTGCCTTTACTTAAATACTTGATGCTATCAAAGATATCATAGGAAAACAGTTCTTTTTTTTACTATTTTCATCTTCAGAGGTAATTTATTGAACAATTCTACAATTAAGCAACATTGAAAGGGTTTGTAAATGAATATAAATGCATTCAACAGCAGTAATAACGTTAAGAGGATTTAAATACGTATTTCATAAAAAACAGTTCAATTTCATCGTTTGCCTAGTCATATACCAATTTACCTGGTATATCCTATATTAATGACACATATGGAATTATTTCCTATTAAACGCAGCTAGAATGTATAGACTATCAATTATATCATTCTTGATGATATGTTTGCAATTGTTGGATAAACAAAAATGAAGTTTGAAACAAAAAAAAGAAGAGTGGGAAATGATGTGAAGAGGCAAAACAGTGTTAAATCTAGATGTAAAAAAAGATAGGTTAACATCCTGTTGACTCTTATCAACTGAAAATAAAAATGAGAAAGTGAAGGAGATCTAGGAGAGCAAGTATTGAAGTGATGAAAGAAATGATGAGGTTAAGTTTTGGTGTCATAATAACTGCATTAACTCGAAAGGGCACGCTATATTAGGGTTTCAGAGTAGAGCAATATTCCCTAATATGACGTGGGAAGAAAATAACAATCAAATGTACGTACCGGTAGATGTACTTATCGTTATTCTGTGGTTAATCCTTCAATTCTTTCTTTTCTTATGTGGTCATGATGGAGTTGTGAGGGTTAACAAAGGATGAAGACTTTGCTTCGAACTGACCATCATGATAAAAGTTTAAGATTAATGATTAGGTACATTTCATACATCTGGGGAAAATTTTTATTTTCCTCTTCAAGTGAAATACATATGTATAATGGGTACAGGTAGAAGTGAATGAATAAATATTTTTAAAAATGATTCTTCACAGAACTTTCTTTCCAATAATCCCCCCCTTCAAAATATTAGAACAACTATTCATAACAGAATGTGTCTAGAACTTTCTAGTGTTATTTAAATATATCATTCTATGTTAAGATGTTTGAATAATATTTTAGACTATTTTAAACAAAACAATTGTAATCTTTGTTTGATAAAAAGAAATTTCCTTTGCTCATAACCGTCTTGGTCTTGTACGAAAAAAAGAAATCTCTAGACATCTAGATTACTATTAAACAATTGTCTTGTTCTTTGTTGTTTCAGTTTGTCCTACGAGTTGTCCAAGGTCCTGCAATGCCGCTGGAAGGTGCTGTCATGAGCAGTGTATAGGTGGCTGTAGTGGGTCTACCGCCAGTGACTGCACCGCTTGTCGCCATTTCCTACATCTAGGAGTATGCGTGGGAGAGTGTCCTAATGGAACATTCCAAGTAAGTTAATGGTCGTTCCAATTGTACTCTTGAAGAAAAAAAAAATTGTTTCTTGGACAAATTATACTCTAATCAAATTTCTTACTTCAAGAGTGGAAATACTACATGAAGCTCAATTCCAAGCGTTACGGAGTTGCTTTTCCTGAAAACTTTTCATTTTGAATAAAGAATATTATAATTTTTATTGAAATAACAAGTTAACAAATTAACAATATGTTGTAGTACTAGTGTGAGTTGCTTTCACATCATTTGAGTTTCCTATCAACCGTTCATCAGATTTATGAAATCTTGGGTTTTATGTACCTTCTTACAAAATGGAATAGCTTATTTTTGGGTAATTCCAAAACAAATCTATTTAAATTTAAAATCTGATGAATGGTTGATAAGAAACTCAACTCTATCGTGAAAGCACCTTATTTCAGTTTACATATATATGCCATATCATTAGTTTTAGATTTTTCTTTAAATATCTACAATAGTCTTCTTTGAAATTGAAAATTCTTTGGAGACGCCATTCCGGAACGCTTGGATTTGACCGTAACCCTAACCCTAAAATTAACCTGAAACCAATTCCTAACCTGGAGCCAAATATGCAAAGAAAGCATGTGAAGTGCTAAAAAGATAAGCGAAGCCAAGCAAAAATTCATTAGATACAGGTCATTATCAAAGTAAAGTCAAGAATCTCAAATCGTAGACCACTCCTTGTCAAGTTAGCATTACCTGATTGAGCTGAGTAGAACAGCATTGAAAGGCATGAAACATTGTTCAGTCGTCCACACTGAGTTTGAGATCGAATGGATATGGAAGTCAGTGACATCACTTCCTGAGATTCTTTCTCAAGACTGATGTTCCAGTCACACCTATGAGACAGACACCAGGGCCCTGTTTTTTAAAACTTTTCATCAACATCAAGTTACAATAACTGTTATAAGCTACTGAATTCTGGGCATTTGATTGGCTGAGAGCAACTTTGTCATAGAAATTTAGCAGTAACACGTTTTATGAAACACGGTACAGATTGACACCAGATTGAACTATATTATAGGCTACACTGAGTGGGCAGGGACCGAACAAACAGTCACATTACACCAGTTCTCAAAGCACTCCATTGGTTGCCCATGAGTGAATTCATTGTTTTAAAAATTCTTTTGTTTTTATTTTGTTGTGTCCAAGGCTCTGCTCCACAGTACAATATCTACTTTGATAGGTCATTTCATTCCGTCCAGATCTTAACTCTATTAAAAGATCCAGATTTCTTATTCTCCCTAAGCTCAATGCTAAATGAGCGAAAAAATCTTTGCTCATGAGGGCTCTTGCTGTGGAATGCACTCCCTTGAGAGATTTGTAATAGCAGATCAGTTGAAGTATTTGGAAGTAATCATAAATCTGTTTCATAAGCCATATCATAATTTGTTAATGTTCAATCTTAATTCCCTTCCCTTGTTCATAATGCAGATGCTTTAATGTAATATCTTTTTGTTTTTTTTTATTCACAAGTGTGCGCCGTGAGCATTTGATTTCAAGTGGAATTGGCGCCTTACAAATCTCATTTATTATTATTATTATTAAAACAAAACATTACTCTGTCTGGGCAGGAATCAGTTGGTAAAGAGTAGGTTTCGTGGTGTAAGTGGTGTGTAGCGATGCACACTAGACGATGCACACTAGACGGTGCGCACTAGATGATGTTTCTACACTCCAACATAATTAGATACATGTGCAGCCATGAGCCATGGCAGGGGTTTCCCTTTCATAGACCTTGAATTGGCGTAACATCGCAACAACACATGATCAGACTTATATTGAATCGTAATGAAAATGCAATGACCATTACCCTGTTAATTACCTCCTGGTCTTTAATTGAAATTGCATCCTTATTTATTTCATTGCGTATGAGGAGAATGAGATACGAGGTATTAACCTTTTTGATTGCATCTTTTATTTAAGGGATGGGGGGGGGGGGGGGGGGG
>BEXV01000341.1:40081-54529 GCA_003118195.1 Hemicentrotus pulcherrimus | reverse complement strand
TCTTTCTCTCTTTTCAGTATGTAAGGGCAAGACCATCCAGTCTGTGGAAGATGCGGCTGATATGAGAGGATGTACATACGTGCACGGAACATTGACCATCAGCGTTCATGGAAGAGGTATGTACAGTAGCTAAGCCCTCGGATAGGATGTAAATTGTGGGTCTTATGAATAGGAGATCCAAAAGAAGTTGGGTGAAGGAGTATGCATGCATGTGCCTGTAGAGAGAACTATTATAGACTGGATCGTTTCTCTCTATGGTTTATCTGAAGAAGTATAAAATCTACCGTGATTCCTCCAATGATCATATTTATTGCATTTGCTCAATTCTACGAAAGGCTCCAGTCTGGTTCAAGCATGGCAAAACTACTCTCTCCATGAATAGTTGGTCTAATTTCTCCTTTAATCTCTTCTTGCAATGTCACAGATGATAATTCTCTGATAGAATTATGTTGATCATGATGATGATGATTGATAGATAATAGGGTGTTCTTGTAAAGCGCATATTATACCATGATATAACTTCTCTTTGCGCTCCTAAAAGACTTTGGATATTATTACCCCACTTTTAGCTCCAGCAATCATAGCTCGATAGTGCGTTCATGGAATAACTCATACCAGGTACCCAATTACTACACCTGGGTCAAGAGTGGCATATGCAGATTAATGTCTTGCCAAAGAATGGTACCCTAAGCTAATCAGCAGCTTGGGTAGATGGAGTTGCTTCCACCTTCAAAAATGTCAATAAGATTGTCGCTTCATCTCGAAGCTTACCGGTAATTCAGACTTTAGTGAATCGATTGCTGAAATGCAAATTTGAGGTACTCGACTTTATAAAATAAACAGTCATCAGAAAATGATCCTGCATAATCTCACTTCTAGTTTTCAAAGTATTATACTAGATTTGAGATAATGATAAAGATATGATTTAGGTCTTACATATGGGTGGTGCACCGAACTGTTAACCCGTTGGATGCTGTTCACATTCACTCGGTACACATTTATCAGTATTCTGGTCCTGTCTTGGTCTGTCATGCTATTCAACTGGTTAAAGTCTGCGTTACTTGCCTTGATCCGTTGAATAATTCAGATGGTCTGTTCAGAGCCAGAAGTAGATCCATACCCTTAGGTTCAGGTGTATCTGGTAATACTAGACGAACTCATCCTTAACCCTTTGAATCTGAGAACTGGGTGGTTCCTGTATTAAGCTATATTGAGACTGGGAGAATTCAGTAGTTGATAGATTAAATATTCTGAGGTCTGTCGATGGTCCTAGAAACTGAATTTCTTATTTCAAGGTTCCATTATAGCTATTTTCATAGGTGATATGGATAAGAATACTTTAAGATCTGTATGCATAGATCCCTGGTTTAAAATCAGGGGCGGGGCTTGAAGTTAACGTGACGGGGGCCCACGTTTGTGAGAAATGTAATGTAGATAAAGTGGATAGCTTTAGGTCAGAGTTCATACCGCGTGCCCAGAGCCAGAAGAGCGTTAATCTCTGTAAGCGTATATGAGTTTAATGTAGACAAGATGAATGTTTTGTTCTTGTGGGACAAAAACCCTGTGATATTTTCTTTGAGAGAAACAAAATGTCTTGAAGCTATATCATTGTATTACATTCATTTTTGTATACTGTCCTTGAGGAGAAGATCAAATGTTGACAGTTATGTTTCCAATTTTTATAAAGATGCTGTGCATGCTTTGAGCTCCAGGATATATAATCTTGAAGAGTTGATGCATTCCAGAGACACTCCTTTATCACTCTGTCACAACTGTGGAAAAAAACACAATTTAAATTGTGGGCAATGTTTGTTTTAAGGAGGATCCACCGTCAACATTCACACATATAATTCTCCTATCATAAGGAACATAATTTAACAGTCATTTCATTTTTCCGATAAAATCTTCCAGAGCGTTGAAAAGCGTTTTTTCCAACAATCATAGCTGGGATTCTTTTGTGCATACATGATTGTCCATAACAAATTTCTTGGGTGCATCTAACAGGCAGTAAGGATATATTTTTTTTATAGGAGTATACTCAAATAGTTGAATTGTTCCTGCAAACAATTTTGCAAAGCTAGAAATATTACATCATATATTGGATGATTTGCTCAATTTTTGGTTAAATTGTATCCACTTGTTACCCACCGTGAGCAGTGCTAATGTTACTTATTTTGAACATGGAGTGCATCTGAACGGTTAAATGTTTTGTTTTTGTTTAAAGTTGTTGGTGTAGATCGGAAGGGTTAACTAACATTCACCTGTATACCTTTCATTGGCATCAACTTCCTGTATACATAAGACATCTATTAACTATTAAAGCAAACTCCACCTGGGGACTGGAACGCATAGTACTATATTTAGTTGAAATGATCCAAACTTGTCACAAAGTAATGAGAAAAGAGCTGATGTTACATCCTCTTACTAGCACGCCAGTTAATTAGAAAGATCTTCTAAGGATTTCTTTACTTCCACTTCCGTTTCAGTGATTTCTCATCAGTCGCATGTTGTTTATGCCCCGTGTGCTATTTCAGATTGCGTCTTGACTTTCTCTGATGTACATTAAGCTCTGCTGGTGCAAGAAATGAGTTGTTTACGGAAGTTGATTTAGGTGGTTGGTGATAGCTTTTGTATCACCATTCTACCTAGAGGGTACTTCATTTGCATGGGAAGTCAGGATAATACTATGTTTTCCGTCTGTATTTGTTTTCAGTAGGGGAAAACCCCTGCTGTTACTTAACCCAAGTTGAATTGTTTACATAAGCCAGAATTTGTTCATCAGTCAACAGAATATTGATGTCTTCATTTCCGTTTCATATCAGCACCAATATCCTCACATTTCTGGAAGCAATTTTGTCATTAACCATATATTTTCAAGAAAAGATGTACAAACGTACGTGCATATCTTTAATTGTAGGTGTATAGATATATACTTAGGCACTTTGAGACAAGTTTTTCAAGTACATCTTAGAAGAAAGTCTCAAGAATAGACATTATCCCTGCCATGTCATCTACTGAAGATGTTGAAACACAATGGAGATTTTTCACATGTGTCATGTTAAATGGATTTTTTTCTGGGTCGCAGGGTTATCTATTAGTAAACAGGTAGTTTAGTAACGTGAAAATGTACTGTGTGAAATATTATATTACTTTTTATTAGAGATCAAAAGCATTGTTGGTGGGTTACATGATCATGAAGACCTGTTAGACCCAACTTTTCTCAGTAGAATATGAGTGGCATGATCGCAAAGACTTATCAGCCAAAGTGAACTTGCAACAACTTTTGCATCACCTATTGAAATGTGCCATCAATGACAATAATATAACATAATCTAGACAAAACTTTTGTAGGCAATATAGTATCATAGTGTATTGAAATTGCCTTATTTATAATAGTTTATTTCTCAAACTTTTCTATTGATTCTTTTTAACCTGACACTGGATCTAAGATCCTGTTCAACAAAGAAAAGCTTAGACCTCGGACTAATTTCCTTTGTTAATCCCAATTTTGAACAAAAAGCTAGAGCCGAGCATTGGGTTTAAATTCCGGTAGAATATGGGCCTTTGAGTTCATGTTGGGCCCTTCCACTCTGGATCTTGAGATGCACAAGTCAACCATGATTGGAGGGTAGTGTGAGAAAGCCCAGTTTGGCAGCGGTTTGACTTAAGTAAGGATGAGACCCTTAGCAAGATGACTTCACCAGTCATCCTTGATTGTAGAGACCTGTCATAACAGTGAATTGGAGTCCAAGGTTGATATTCAAAGAACTTGCTGTTAACTCGTCCATTTCTCATTTCATACTATGATAGATAGTGTATAGTGTAAGCAGCAGTAGAAAGCTGTTTAGTCCCCTTGCCAGTATCATTGTGATTATTATTTGAGGTATTTTGATTTATTGAGCCTTGCCTTCAAGGGACTTTCCATCAGGGTTATTTTACTACTTAAAATAGCAAACCCAAGAAATATTTTCTAGGTTAAAGAGAAGGTTGAGTTCTGGGAAGAGGTAAACAATGATTGTGAGCATTATCATTGTTATTATGCAAGGGTGGAAGAACATCAGATTAAACATGTTCCCTGAAAAGCATGGCTCTTCGGGTGACGCTCGTTATTCCGAAGGTTCGTTATTCCGAAGGTTCGTTATTCCGAAGGTTCGTTATTCCGAAGGTTCGTTATTCCGAAGGTTCATTATTCCGAAGGTTCGTTATTCCGAAGGTTCGTTATTCCGAAGGTTCATTATTCCGAAGGTTCGTTAATCCGACAATGAAATAAGGTTCATTATTCCGAAGGTTCGTTAGTCCGAAAATGAAATAAGGTTCATTATTCCGAAGGTTCGTTAGTCCGAAAATGAAATAAGGTTCGTTATTCCGAATGTTCGTTAGTCCGAAAATGAAATAAACCTAATTTAGTAACAAAGACATTGTTGTAATTAAAAGAATAACAGGATATTATGCAATAATAGTCTCAGTGGAGGATGATGCATGTATATTTTTGGGGCAAAACATGTATTGCATCAAGAAAGTGGCGTGGATCAAGAATCCTGATTTTTATTTCATCTGAACAATTGCTGCCTGAGGAAATGGATTTAGAATGTTNGCCAAATTTCTTATCATTTTGATGATTCCAGAACCTTGCAATACACACGAATACTTATATACTAGATGATCAACCTTTTCTGATAGATTCCACACTGTTTCTTTCACAATGCAATCACATGACCAGAACTCAACTTTATCTTTAAAGAATAAATCTTAGCCACTGGGAATATGAACAAATCATGTTAGATAAATTTAAATGCATTGTCTGCTGTTAGCAGGAAGGACAATATCTTCTAGCAGTTTGTTTATATGATTAGTATTAAGAAGAGTGTAATAATGTTTTTTGCTAGATTATTATATTTCTCAACGGTTTCAAAGGCTTAAAGGAACTTGACGGTAATACATGTGGATTAATTGGCTTTCAACCAGCTTTTCTGTGCTACTGAACTTGAAAGAAATTGGCAACCACAAGAATAAATGATATTTCTCATGATCTCTTCCTAGTACAATCCCAAATCGCTAAACAGAGACAGCCAAATATAAACCGTTTATACATATACAAATTGTAAAAATGGTATCTTTGAGCAGATTTTATGGCCATATTAGGATTATAGCAGGCCACTGTCCTTTTTGTGGGTTGATATGTCAAAACTGTGTTACAGCATGCTGTATACAAGCTCAAAGTTTGTTCAATTAATATGGTTTTAATGACAAGCCAAATACTTGTGATGGAAAAGTGTTAATGAACTCTGCGCTATTTTGATGACTGTACCATGCACCCAAATCTCTGGGAGACTTCCAAGATTTATATTTACACTAATGTCTCTTTATTCTTTACAAATATGGTTAAAATCCTTGGCAGTGTAAATTTATAAATTTTGCTATTTTTCTTAAAAAGAAAGTGTACTGTATCTGAAATTTCCATGGTAGTAGGCCCCTATTACCTTGGTATAAAAAAAAAGTACTTGATTTAAAGTACCCTGTGCATGGAATGTACTACACTGATATAAATTGTTGGGACCCTTAATAAATAATGTTAGAGGCCTACCAAATATATGATAGGGCTAAAATGGGGGAGTGTAACTTTCTGACAGTAGAAAAGATAAGATTTCATCAAAGTTATCGCTGAGTGTGGCTAACCCCAAGATGTCCACTCAATCACATTGCATGATCCACAATGAAACATTGTGGCACTTCTGTTGTCGCATAAATGGAAATTTGTCATAAATAGCCGACCTCTGACCTCCGACACAAATTCTTTAGGCCTATCGAATCCCCAAAGCGGAGAGTTTGTTTCTCACACGATATGTTTCTTTTCTCTAGAGCTTTGACCATATTGTGTCCTCTACCTTAAAATTCTGTCCACTAATCAGGCAGAGGCCAGTCCGGAACGAGTCCGCTCTGAGTTTTACCCACTCAATCCATAGCTAATTACAGCGATTTTTTCCCCTTCTTCTTTTTCATATTCTATGCTGGATTAGCATATCATAGCTGCTTTACTCTTCAGAGACTGCAGACCGAGGTCTGGACTTGACCTTCTCAGGTCGTGAATGTGAAATGGTCATAAGTAACTTTACGCAGGAACAGTGAATACCAGTACCAATAATAATTTTCAAATGAATAATAAGTGTAACGGGTTGCAGCAGAATGAAGAAGGGAACACAAGAATAAACTACCACATAAATGGATAATAAATGGTAATTCAAATCACTGATCTAATATTAAAGATGCTCAAGAGGTACACCATATTTTTTCTTCTTTTGCTGTGTTTTTATTGCCATGGACCTCCTTCTCGCCTATGTCTTGGAATGAGAACAGCCCTCGAGAGAGAATGGGCGGACTGAAGTCAAGACTTGTTTACATGGGGTCTGTTTGTGTGGCGTAGGACTGATTTCCACGCGACACTTTTGTCTGTGAGATCGGAAATCACAACTGGTTGTGTTGCCTTTCAGTGTTTTTATCGTGTTACTCTCCAGCACCTGTGATCTCACAACACAGTCTGTTTGCTTCAACAAGCATTAATACTTTGATACTCTCATTTTTCATTTTCATGAGACAGAGGAAAATATTGAGTATAAACAGGAATCCCCCCCCCCCTGTCCCCCTATCTCCTCATTGAGATGGCAAACTATGACATGCATCATGCCCTTCAATACTTTCTCTGTAGATCTGACAGTTCAAGCTTTAAGTTTAGAAACAGAATTTCCTTCTAGAAACCTAACACATTAAAAAACACATTTAAACAACGTTTTTATTGATAGTTTCATGCAAGAACTCTATGATGTCTTGGGGTAGACTTGCCCTTTGATAGTCATGTAGTATAAGAAATAGTGACAATAGATTTCTGATTATTTTCTCTAAGAATGTAGGTAAGATCTTCAAGAGATCGGACAAGAAATGATTTTACCTGGAATATTTTTGCAGCTTATTGGTTGGTTTGAGATCAGTCTGGTTGCATGCCTAAAGTTTATTGAATTCTCTGCATGGATACTGAATAAAGTGTTAGGAATTTCATTACATATGTATGTAAGGAGATACTATTGAAGCAATGTATATCACTATGAACATGACTGACAAAGAAAGTGGACAAAATATACAGTTCCTCAAGTAGACAAAGGAACGTCCCTTCACTGCTTTTATGTAAAAAGGTGAATATGCATGTGACACTTGTTCTACACATTTTTACATAATATCAGTGAAGGGATGTTCCTTTGTCTACCTGAGGAACTGTATATTTTGTCCGCTTTCTTTGTCAGTCATGTTCATAGAGTATGTTTATTAGTTATTCTTGGATAAAGCTGCAAAGGGGCGGGTTGATCAATACCTGGTTTGCAAGTGAACGTACTACAAAGCCTTCCAGACCTGTTTACCAGAACAATATGTCATCATACACCAAGGATAATTGGCTGAGGGTAAAGGGTAGGATGAAAAATTATAGCTCCATAAAAAAGTTACTGATATTTGCCTGATACCAAAGAGAATGTTAGGAATGCAGGATTGTAAGTTATTAGAGGGAAATTTAGAGGCAAAATTTGACATATTTGGGCAAACAAACAATCTGATAGGGGTAGGAAGGTCAGGTTAAGCATACGACTTAAAAGCTATTGGTTTACTTCACTTATGTATAAATAGCCCTAAACCACCAACAATTTGGTCGACTTCAGTTTATTGTTCTACATATTCCCTAAAAGCTTGGTTTCTTTTCTTTAAAATTCACCTAAATATAACTCTAAACGATCAATAATTTGATCAGACTTCAGTTTATTGTTCTACACAAGTTGAGTTCCGGTCATGCTATTGCATTGTATTTTAAAAGAAGAAACGGTGTGGAATCTACCAGAAAGGGTTGATCATTTAGCATATAAGAATTTGTGTGTATTGCAACAAATGCAAGGTTCTGGAATCATCAATATGATCAGAAATTTGGCCAAGTCTTGGTAAAGTTACACACACTTACACAGAAAGATGTATATGGGACTACTCGAACACGTGGCGTAAAAATCCTACCACCAATTTTTTACGATGTTACATGCCATATTTAGAATATAAAGGCATTTGAAGAGCCATGCTTTTCAGGGAACATGTCTTATCTGATATTCTTCCACACTTGCATAATAAGAATGATAATGCTCACAAATTATTTTTCACCTCTGAGTCCCAGAACTCAACCTTCTCTTTAAAGCTTTGTTTCTTTTCTTTACAATGATGTATAACTAGTAGAGTTTACCAGAGAACTGTAATAATAATAATAATATTTAATTTGTATATAGTGCTTAATACAAATGTCTGAGTTAGACATCGTATCATAGGTATAGGTATTTTATTCCATTCAATATTTAAAAAAAAACATATATACATACAGAGTATTAACAACAACAAAAAACAAAAAAATCAAATTTGAAATACATAAATACATGTAGAAGGGTAACAGTACAGATACCGGTAATAAGAATACAATAAAACTAACAAAGAAATAAATTCAGAAAGCACATTTATGTCCAATGAGGGGTCAACAAAAAAGAGCATTTAGCATGAGTTAATGTATTCAGAAATATTTTGGAAGTTTTGAACAATAAGCTCATTGGTAAATCTCTTTGGATGCTTAACGATATTGGTTAATGATATTAGTGTTTAGGGAACAAAAATGCTATTTTGGAAATGGAAAATTTAGATTTGGAATCTATCATGTGTTAGGACATTGCTTTCAAAGTTCATTCACTTCTAAAAAGGCAGCAATAGGGTCATTCACACAAGGAGTGATGAGAAAGATCTAAGAATTCATCTCTGAATCATGATCATAATCTTACTTTTGTATGAGTGGGAACCTGAAAATCTAAAAACATCAGTAATATTTTGATACCGATTCAAATTTTGAGAAAGGACCCCACGACACCCCCCTCCCCTCTGTTGCTTGTAGTTTTTGACTTGACCACATTGCTCAGGGTATATAACTTTGAATAAACCCTAAGTATCGGCAAGGTCTGTAACTTAAAGATAAACTGACAACTACAATCTAAACTTGAAGTTTAAAACTGCAATCTTAGCTTGAAGTTTGAAACTGCTATCTTAGCTTTAAGTTTAAAACTGCAATCTTAGCTTTAAGTTTAAAACTGCAATCTTAGCTTGAAGTTTAAAACTGCAATCTAGACTTGAAGTTTAAAACTGCAATCTAGACTTGAAGTTTAAAACTGCATTCTGAAGTTTACGGACTGTTGTGTGAATGGGTCTTATGTCTAGCCCAATTATCCCATTAAGAGTATGTTTGTCTTGCTGCCATGGTATCATTAGCCATGGCTAATTTCTAAAGCCTTCACATGAAAGTTAGAGAAAACAAGATGTTTGTTTTCACACCCTCTGGGTATTTGAAAAGTCTCAACATTCAGCTATCTTTCTGTAATATGATGTGTTTCTTACTGAGTGACCCTCAATATCAGCATTTGTGGTTTTCTCTTTCACTTTCTTTCCAATATTCCCCTCCTTTATGTTTTTCAAAATATGTAAGCCGTTTTCTAGTTGTTTATTTCACTTTCATGTTTTCTTTTATTTGACAAAGAATCAGAAGTATGCGCACTCTTAGGATTCTACCCATTATTCTACTAATTCTATTCTTGTAGTGGTTTGTTCCCTCTTCACTTTTATCTATTGTTTCCTGAAACTTCTCTCCATCTTATTTCAATTATGTTGTTGAAACTTCCCTAATTGTTTATTTCTTCTAAATGTTTTCTTTCTATTCAAGAGATAAGAATTCCAGGTATGTGCAGTTTAAGGGTTTAACTATGTGTTTTGTTCATTTGTGCTGTTTTTACTTTGTCTATTCTTTCTCCAGCTTTTTTCATTTTAAAGTCTATTTATGTTGTTTCTCATTCAGTGTATTCTCTCACAATTTTTCAACCTTCTCAGTCTGTGTTTATTGGGTTCAAACCAATTTGGAATGCAGAACTTGATATGAAAATAGGATTATGTGAACTGTGATCTCAAGGCTTTTTGTTTTTCACCCCCATTTTTTGTTTTCATTTTAATTTCTCCCTTGAGAAATGAAAAGATGAAAATTCCTTTTGTTCTATATAAGAGGTATTACTGTTTTGCTCAAATTTCATGGTTTCCTGAGACAAATCTTACCTTCATATTCTTCCTAGCTTTGGTAGCATAACTGGCTATTTACACTTACAGTGAAACCTCATTATAAAGAGATTTGACATATTGATAATAATAATAATTTCTTGAAGTCGATAACTGGATTTTTAGAAGAGAGAGTTCTATCATGCTTATCTCTATTGAAACATTTTTCTCTTGTAAAACTTGATATGAAATATTACTGCTCATGAAGTATTTGTTCATGCCTTTAGGATCACACGTTTTCAAGATTGTTTTGTCTGCAAGCTTTTCCGTCTTGAGCTATCAAGAGTCATCAGCATCTAAGTTAATGTTACTCAGGTCAAAGGTCACACTTTGTTTGTCTCATGTCTAACCTGGGGATGCTGTTTATTCAACAGAGCGCAGCAATAATAGTGCCAATTTGAAGGGTCAGAGAGCTGAGAGAAAGTGCCTGGCAGTGGAGAAGGGACAACGGGAAAAGGGATGGAGGGAAACGAAGAGAGAGAAATTGGTATGCTAGTTATTTGGGATGGGGTGCAGGTAAACCGAAACCAATGTGTCCTGACTGTTTAATGCATCAATCAATGGGACAGTAGTAGCCGGTTGCAACCATTAGAATGATGGGGATATATAGGGGCACGATGGAATGAGGGCGAATGAGTGCTTTCATCATGTCATTTTCGCTGAGCTTAGGAAATACCTGACATGACTTACATGTTCAAAGTCGTCGGTACCCTCTCCAACTAAATACTTTTTCTGGTTATCACATGTGTGAATGTGATTCCTATTCTGGCCGAGTCACTATTGCTATTAAATGGCACTGGATGAATTACCCTGCACAAATTCAGCTATTCCATTGTATGACATTGAAAAATTTGTGCCAATTGGCTTGTGGAAAGTGAATATATTGGTTGGAAAGAGATCTGTAACCTTCACAGAAAAATCAACAAACTATTTGTTTATTATTTGCAAGAATTTCATCAACTTCAAAAAGTTGTTTGAAAAGATGATGGTTCACCTATGGATGATTTTGTGCCATGTGTCCTGTATTACTGTACGACCCAAGTCTTTTGTTGCTTTGTCCGTAAAAGGAGAACAAAAATCTCTCAATGGACTAATGTTCTTTCCGGTATCAGTTACATTTGTCATGTTCATATGGAGGATGAAATAATGGATAATTTTACGTACGGGGACGTATCGCACAGAATTGCCCTTATCAGGAATTTCTTGTCACGTCTCTCAAGTAATCCCATCGCGATGAGAGTGAAGTTGGGTGATCAATCAAGCGTAATAGCACTATATACAGCTAGGGAAGTCCCAGAAGTAGAGTTAAATTTACGCTTAATTGCCAAGAAGCTCATATATCTGTTTGTCACCACCGGTTTCTCATCCAGTCTTCTTCCAACCTTCCCCGTTCTTCTTGGGTCCTGTTCTCATTAGCCTGCTAATGCGAGCCATGGAAATTATCCCTAATGTGATTAGTGTGACCAGCGTATGAATCTCTTAAGGATTAAGATTTTAGCCTTTTAATGTGTTGCTTCTACATGCCTTCTCGTACTACTTTGTATTTCAAATTTATAATCATGCTTTCTGAAAGGAAGGTTCACTGAACTTTCTGTCTATTGCATGAAGCCATGGACCTACAACGAATTCTTAGTAGGTCCATGATGAAGCCAATGAAGAAAACCTCAAAACCTGTAATAGTGAGACTATTATGGTTACGGTACTACTGTGAAAACGCTTTGCTTTATTTGTGCCATTATGACTTGGTACCAATCCCTAATGCGCATTCCATTCTTAATTTACTTTCAAAATATATTTAAATCTTGAATTGATCTGAAGTCTGGAGCCAACTCTGTATTAATACCATGTGCACATATATTGAACCATTTCATTGTGTCCCCCCCCCAACACGTGCTATGTCTAAAAATTCTGCATTGTGCAACTCCATTGCCTAATGATATCAATGAGCATTATAGTAGCTTCACCCATTCTTTGATTGTAGTTCTTAGTATGTAGTATGCGCAGGAATCCAATGGCTGTTGTTTACAGCTTCTAACCGTAAGGCCAAATTAAAAAAAGGTAATGTCTAGCGTCTTGTTTTTTTGACAAATAGGAAGGAGTAGGCCCTTTTTTTTTATTCTTCTTTCAAAATGGCAGCTCTGTAATTTTCCCTGACAGTCGGGCTATTTTTCAAGATGGCCGCCAACATTTTTTTTAAAATCAGAAATAGATCCATTTTACTAGTGTTTCTCATGTTTTTTTTTTGAAAAAAAAAATTGGAGGCAGCCTCCAAAAAGGAAGGGGGCGGGGACGCTAAACCTGTATATATATTTTTTAATGGCCTATTTAATATAAAGCCACAGACTTAAAGTTGTTTTTTTGTGTTGTAATGCTTATTACTTGTATACATGCAGATAAATAGTAAACAGTTTCCTTCAACTGATTTCCACGCCTCTTGCTTTACATATTAGATATAAATTGATGATGGTTATTATAATTTCTCTTTTGTTTCTTCTTCTTTTTTTCCATTTCACAGGCAATGTGTTGAACGAATTGGAGAGAAATTTGGGCATGATTGAGGTGATTAGTGATGCCTTGATTGTCCGCAGGGCCAACTCTCTGGTGAGCCTGAACTTCCTCAGGAATCTGCGGAAAATAGAGGGTCGTGATGGTGGACTTGAAATGGAGTAAGTCAGGCTCAAATGTTAATATTATTTTAAAACTAGAAACATGAATTTATGCAATTCCAGCATGACAGACATGACATCCAACCCTCTCATTTTTATGTCTCTACCTGATAGTTTGTATTTCATGTAACAATGATGATTCTTATGTTAAAGTAGAGTGTGAACTATGTAATTTTGTTCACAAAACAGGTAGTTATTTTTCATCTTCAAGCCCTGCCCATATTCAGTGTAATTTAGATTGAATTTTGATTTACCAATCAATTTATTCTTTAATGCGTTTTCACTTAACTCTCCTCCATGGATAAACTTTGATCAAAATGTTTATTCAGATTATTAATTGTAGCCCCTTCTGTAACCTGCTTGTATACATTTTAAATTCCATAATGATTTGGGGTAAAAATTCCAAAAAAGTGAGTGGGAAATATTGAAATATTAAAAAAAAAAAAAATTGTAAAGAAAACAAAATTTCAATACCTTTAATCCCTGGTTTCCTGGCCGCAAATTGCAAAAATGTTATTCCTAAAAAATTCTGGATTTATGGTATTTGAATGTTTAAATGATTATAAATTATTTTACCAAGTTAGTTAGATTTAAACATTCAGTGAACCCTTGGGATTTTCCAGTTCTGATTAATAAGAAATCCGTAATCTATCTACTCCTGATCAGAAATAACATTCCTCAAACCTGAATTAAAATTTCTAGCTTTAAGAATTTCACCCACATATAAACTTTCCATTTTGCTTATCCTTCACCCTCGCATCTAAATCTTGATTCAATTTATTGCTTCAAAACTTATTTGCCCAAGGCAGTGCATTATTGATAGATTGTGATCTGTTAAGGTGAACAAAATTTAATTCACACAGCATTTCTGATGTGAAAAGACGTTAAATTTTTCACCTTCTTGCAGTCTCACGCTGACATCATGGATTCAGTTTGCAACCTGTCACTGTAACAGTTAATACAATTCGAGTATTGTATCTTAAATCTTTTGTGAAAATAGTTCTTTCATGCTGCTATGCATTTATGTACGTTTACAGAATTTTGCCATGATTTTGATTTTGTAATGATAAGTTTTGTGCTGTATTTTTACCGTTATCAGACTGACAATGTGTCTGATCATAAGTCTGCAGTCTTAACCCGTTGACTGCTGAATCCATTCATTGCCATAGGCTTACTACAGGGACCGCACTGTTCCGGTAGGCTATGGATTAAACATACATATACTGTACAGGTAGTTTCTGGGTGAAATAGTATAGTTGCGTGCATAAAATCCATACAAATCTTGGATCAAATGCAACTTTTTGTCATTTTTGTATAAACCTGTACTTGTTTTTCTCTTTTTAATCAGAAATGATACACACTTGAGAGCGTACCCGTACTTACATGTAGCTGGGTCAGAATAAAGTTCACTCACATACCTAGTGGGAACATACATCTAGCAGACCATTATTGACGTGCTAGTGTATTGTTTATTCTGAATGACGTCTGCTTTTCATTTCTTGGCTGGTTTCAGATTTCGCATTATAAGACTTTAAGAAAATGATACTAATACATGCCCAGCGGTCATGTGGAATTAGAATGTTTGTTGTTTTTTGCTTTTTCTGTTCTTGTTTCCCCCCCCCCCCCC